>JAODAL010077296.1:0-13316 GCA_025379985.1 Phyllomedusa bahiana | reverse complement strand
GATTTCGGGAAATGGATGGCATTCCACAATTTCGAGTGGGTCCTCGTCAGATTCCACTTGGGCAGGAGTGACGCAGGTTTGCGCCATTGATATAGGGCTAGTTCGCGCCCAAATCGGAGGTGAATGCCGCCTATACGTAAAACTGCCCCCCCAAAATCCAAGGCGCCTCTTGGTTTTGGGGGAAAAATCCCATTGGATTTTTCTGACTGAATAGACCTGATGCCACGAGTGGTGCCGCAGCCTGCAGTTCGCGTTGCGGGTGCACTCGTTCCCCCCGTCCTCTCTGGCGCCAGGAGTGTGCGGTGCCACGGTCCGCATGTCATGCCGGGGGCACACTCGCTCCCTCGGTCGCATTCACTTACCTTGTCTGGCTGGCTGGTGCGGGGGGCCCCCGCTCCTTGGGGCCAAACATGCGCCGGTCTCCTTTTTAAAAGGGACAGCGGCCGGCAATTGGTTTGCGGCGTGAACCCAATAAGGGCTCCACCTCGGAATCCCCTTCCGAACCTTGCCTAGAGAGGAAGCCTTACATTACCCGGTTTCCCGTTCCTGGTCCCAAGTCCGTCTGCTTTCGTCCTTTGACTTCGAACCTTCGCTGCCTGCCCCCGACTACCGCTTTTGTACCACGTTGAACCTGGGGGCCCCCCCAAGCTCTCCTTCTGACCCCGAGATTTTTGGGGGGCCCCTTCCCCAGAGTTGGACCTGTTTCCTATCAAACCTTCTGAAAAAATCCTTGGCTTTACCATAAAATGCATGAGGGGAATCCTTAACGACCAAGACTATTCTTTTTTTCACATTCGTTTCTCCCCCCCCCCCGCCTTCCCCAACCCAAAAACTTTTTTTTATTTTTTCAGCTACATAGACCTATGAGGGATTTTATTTTGCGGGACAAGATGGACTTTCTAATGGTGACATTCATCGTACCATAGAATATACTGGGGAACCCCAAAAAAGTGAGGTAATATGAGAAAATCATAATTACCCCATGTTTGTGGGGGCATCACGCCCCTTCCTGTGTGTAGTCCATGATATAAATGACCCTCTTTTTGTGTAGTCTTTTACCATATATTATTGATGTAAGTACGTCTCCCCTGTATATTTTATTGTTTCCATCTCTTGTACAAGAGCTTAGTTTACCTAGTTTAGGGATACCAACTAGGGTGTACTAGTTTTGCGGGGTCGTCCTTATCGGGACGGCTACCCTGCTAAAGGCCTGTTGAGGGAAAGATCTTTAGATAGGGACAGTTAGAGGTATATTATTATAACTGTTTGATGCACCTCTTACCGTATTTCGGTGGATCTGCCCCTATTGGATATATATAGGAGACGTACAGTGATTGGACTCTTGGATTTTTGAATTTAGTCATTAGCCATTTAGCCATTTTTGGAGAGTATAGTCATACACAGGACCATAGCATGTACTGAGAAACCCCCCAAAAATTGTAAGTGGGGTAAAATGTGAAAAACCCCCATAATTACACCAAGTTTGTAGGGGTTTGTTGTTGATGCGTTTACTCTTCATATAAGTGATGTGTTATCTGTATTCTGCAGGTTGGTATAAATCCGGTGATACCAGATGTTGGGATTTCATTATGTTTTAGTACTGTAAAAAAAAAATTAAATATTTTCTATGTCTTAATTTTGTGCTGCGGTGCCATTTTCTGCAACCAATACCTTTTTTGTTCTTGGTTTTATATAAGCCAGGTCTGTAGCTATAGCGACCAGTGCTGGCAGCCTATCAGGAGAGATTGAACAGGTCTGTAGCTATAGCAACCAGTGCTGGCAGCCTATCAGGAGAGATTACAGGTCTGTGTATAGCACCAGTGCTGGCAGCCTATCAGGAGAGATGAACAGGTCTGTAGCTATAGCAACGCGTTGGCAGCCTTTTCAGGAGAAGGGAGAGAACAGGTCTGTAGCTATAGCGACCAGTGCTGGCAGCCTATCAGGAGAGATCACACGGTCGTAGCTATAGCAACCGTGCTAGAGGGCCTTCAGGAAAAGATTGAACAGGTCTGTAGCTATAGCGACCATCGCTGGCAGCCTATCAGGAGAGATCAAACAGGTCTGTAGCTATAGCGACCAGCCCTAGTAGTCTATCAGGAGACATCGAACAGGTCTATAGCTATAGCAACCAGTGCTGGCAGCCTATCAGGAGAGTTCTGCAGCTACAGCGACCTGAGGAGCTGATGCAGCCCATACAAGAAGGGATATCTATATTGCAAAATGACTTGTTTTAGTAAGATCTTTAACATAAAAATCAGCGATCCCTGTAGTGAGAGAACCCCTTTAAAGGGGTATGAACTACAAGGTCAATGGGAATTGTTTTCTTTCAGTTTTCAACAGGGATTGTAAGGTGGAACCCGCCTAGAAATCCTGCTGGTGTGAACATACCCTTAAGGGACATGCACATGACCAGTAAAGTTTACGCGGTGGATCCTGCCGTTGAAAACCGCGTAGTCCAACACGTTTACAGCGAGTTCGTCACAATTTATTGCATGCAGATTTAGTATCGTAGTTTAGTCAGAAACGAGTCGCATTGATTTCTATGTTTTTGGACATGCCTCCATGTTAAAAACAACATAAAATGATTTAAGTTCATTTTACACAAGGTTTTTTAGCCATTGTGGTTTTGCAGACTGTCTGAAAAACCGGCTACAAACGAACACAACGGGCTTCTATGCACAGGTTTTCCGCCGAAAAACATTCTACATGCACATTCGTCTGTCCGGTTTTCGGACGGAATATGAGCATGTGACTGGGAAGGGAGAGGGCTCATCATGGAGAATCCCCCCCCCCCCCTCCCTGGCCGTGGGGACAGCACACAAACCGGACAAATAGTGGTCGGATAAACTTACTGGTATTTGTGTGAACATAACATACCCATATGACAAGTAAAATTTACTCGCTGGATTCTGCCGTTGAAAACTGCTGCCCGATGTGTTTTCAACAAGTATTTCCCATGCTCATTATCCGCATCAGTTTTGAGAACCGCCCGTCGGAATCACCATTGAAAAGTGTTGGCCAACGCGTTTTCAACATGTATTACACATGCTTATTGCACGTGCTTATTAACGTGTCAAGTTTTGAAAACCATGCGCTGAAACCTTGCGTCGTATGAACTCTGAGGTGTATTTTCTTTCAGATTTGTCAACCACGCGCCAGTTTTGAGAACCGCCCGCCGAAGTCACGCGTCGTACGAACTCAAAGGCGCAATTTCTATCAGTTTTCAATGAGGATTTTAAAAATTCCTCATGGAGTGACGAGTAAAATTGTCTCGTCTGATTCTGCTGTTGAAAAAGTATTACACATGCTGATTTACTGCGCATCAGTATTGAAAACTGTGGCCAAAAATACGCGTCATATGAACACCAAGGCGCATTTTCTATCGGTTTTCAATAAATCCTCGTGGGGCGAACATAACACCCATACATTAAGTAAAACATACTCGTCTGATTTTGCCATTGAAAACAGTGTTAACCAACGCGTTTTCAACATGTTTTACACATGCTTATCGTATGTGCTTATCAAAGTGTCAAGATTTGAACACCGCGCGTCATATGAACTCTGAGGCGGATTTTCTTTCAGTTTTATCAACCACGCATCAGTTTTGAAAACTGCGTGTTGAGACCATGCGTCGTATGAACTCCGAGGAGCGTTTTCTCTGTTTTATCAACCACGCGCCGAAATGTTGCGCCGTATGAACTCTGAGGCGCATTTTCTTTCAGTTTTATCAACTACGCGCTGTAACCATGCGTCGTATGAACTCTGAGGCGTATTTTCTCTCCGTTTTATCAAACACGCGCCAGTTTTGAAAACCACGCGCCGAAACCTCGCGTTGTATGAACTCTGAGGTGGATTTTCTTTCAGTTTTATCAACCCCACGCCGAAATCTCGCGTCGTATGAACTCTGAGACGTATTTTCTCTGTTTTATCAATCACGTGCCAAAATCACGCTTCGTATGAACTCTGAGGCGGATTTTCTTTCAGTTTTATCAACCGTGCGCCGAAACCACGCGTCGTATGAACTCTGACGCGCATTTTCTTTCAGTTTTATCAACCGTGCGCCGAAACCACGCGTCGTATGAACTCTGACGCGCATTTTCTTTCAGTTTTATCAACAGCGCGCTGGAACCACGCGTCGTATGAACTCTGACGCGCATTTTCTTTCAGTTTTATCAACTGCGCGCTGGAACCACGCGTCGTATGAACTCTGAAGCGGATTTTCTTTGTTTTATCAACCGTGCGCCGAAACCACGCGACGTATGAACTCTGACGCGCATTTTCTTTCAGTTTTATCAACCGCGCGCCGAAACCTCGCGTCGTATGAACTCTGAGGCGGATTTCCTTTCAGTTTTATCAACCGCACGCCGGAACAACGGGTCGTATGAACTCTTGACGCGCATTTTCTTTCAGTTTTATCAACCGCGCGCCGAAACCTCGCGTCGTATGAACTCTGAGGCGGATTTCCTTTCAGTTTTATCAATCTCGCGTCGTATGAACTCCGAGGTGCGTTTTCTCTCAGTTTTCGATGCGGATTTTAGCTCCTCCTCATCAGGTGAACGAACCCTTAAGAAGAACATCTATGTTCTTCTAGAACCAGCAGAGCAGAGATGAGAGAGGCCACGGAGCAGCTCCCTTCGCAGGCTCGGGCTCGGCTGAGGGCCGGCAGCGGCCATGTCTTCTCCTCACACAGGAGCTCGCTCCCCTCTGGCAGCTCCCGCTCAATCCTGCACCACGTGACTGGGCTGAGGGCGGGAAGGGGCCGGCACGAGAGGGGGGCGCGGAGCGCAGAAGGTTTTCCCCCCTTCCCTTCTCAGTCCCCGCCCACTCCGGACTTCCCCGTGACGTCAGGGCACAGCCCCCGGGGCGGCGGGAGGGAGGAGCATGACGTCAGCCGGGCCACGCCTCCTCCGCTGCTTCGGTCCTGACGTTCATTTCATTCCTGTCCTCATTCCGAGCATTCCTCGCATCGCTCGCGCCGAGTCCCCGCTCCCCGCACCGCGGCCGGCCCTCCCCGGGGTGCCCCCCCAGCAGCGGCTCCGCGGACAATAGCAGAGTGGGAGAAGTTGCTGCTGCTCCGCTTTGTGGGGTGTCCTCAGCCGCCCGCCCGCCGGGGTAAGTTCTCTGTGTGGCGAAGGGTAGAGGGGGGTGTCTGTCAGTGGAGGGGGGGGGGGGCCCTTTTCACTGTAACAGGGCGTGGGAGGGTCCCTCTGGACTGTTCATCGCATGGGGGGCTCCCGGGACGACGCGCTCGCCGGGTTGGGCGTGGTGCGGGCGGATCCGGCGCGCGCCGCAGCTCTCGGGGTCTAGGCCGGAGTTTGTGTTACTCTTTGGATACTTTGTAACATTCTGAGGTTCTGATGGAACGTTCGCGGATTCCACGGTCTCCGGGCATTGTCACCTCTGGGGGGCTCGCTGCCGCTCGGGGGGAGATGGGACCGAGGAAAACGGACTTGTGCGAAGTTGTAAACTGGTGTGAGGAGTGATTTTGGAAGTGGGGGGGGGGGGCGGGGGTTGTAGAACGATTACTATGTGTCAGGATTTGGGGGTAGGAATAGTAGGGGACATGTAATGGGATCTCTATGTGTTAAGATTTAGGGACAACCGGTGTTATGGGGGGTTTGTACAGAGGTTTCTATGTGATAAGGTTTGGGGACAGGGTATGGGTGGGGGGGCTTGTAATGGGAATTCTATGGGTTAGTATTGGGGACGGGTAGTATCGAGGGCTTGTAATGGGAATTTTATGGGTTAAAATTTAGGGACACCTGGTGTTATTGGGGGTTTGTAAAGAGATTTCTAGGTGATAAGATTTGGGGACAGGTTATGGGGGGGGGGGGCTTGTAATGGGATTTCTTTGTGTTAGAATTGTGGGACGGGATATTAGGGGGCTTGGAATAGGATTTCAATGTTTTAGGATTTGGGGGGGTTTGCAGTTTTTGGGGTGGAGGCCATAGTTTGCAATCGACTTTGGATTTGGGGGATGAAATATTAGGGGGGCTTGTAATGGGAATTTTATGTATTAGGATTTGGGGGAGGGGACATTAAGGGGAGACTTGTAAAATCATTTTCATGCGTTAGGATTTAGGGGGACGGAGTATTGGGAGGCTTGTAATGGGATTTCTATGTGTTAGGATTTAGGAGGACGGAGTATTGGGGGGGTTTGTAAAGAGGTTTCTATGTGATAGCATTTAGGGGGACGGAGTATTGGGGGGTTTGTAAAGGAGGTTTCTATGGTGATGGGATTTTTAGGGGGGCGGAGTATTGGGGGGGCGGGTTGTTAGAAGAGGTTTTCTAGTCTGTGATGGATTAGGGGGAAGGTAGTATTGGGGGGTTTGTAGAGGTGTCTATGTTATAGGATTTAGTGGGACGGGAGTATTGGGCGGGGGGTTAGTAAGAGGTTTCTAGGTGAAAGGATTTAGGGGGACGGAGTATTGGGGGGGGTTTTGTAAAGAGGTTTCTATGTGATGGGATTTAGGGGGGACGGGAGTATTGGGGGGGGGTTTGTAAAGTGGTTTTCTATGTGATCGGGATTTCGGGGGACGGAGTATTGGGGGGGGGGTTTGGGTTTGTTAAAGTGGTTTCTATGTGATAGGGATTTAGGGGGACGGAGTTTTGGGGGGGGGTTTGTAAAAGAGGTTTCTATGTGATAGGATTTAGGGAGGATGGAGTATTGGGGGGGCGTTTGTAAAGAGAGTTTCTATGTGATGTGGATTTAGGGGGGACGGAGTATTGGGGGGGTGTTTGTAACGAGGTTTCTAGGTGATGGGATTTAGGGGGGGAGTATTGGGGGGGGGTTTGTAAAGAGGTTTCTATGTGATTGGATTTAGGGGGACGGAGTATTGGGGGGGGTTTGTAAAGAGGTTTATATGTGATGGGATTTAGGGGGACGGAGTATTGGGGGGGGGTTTGTAAAGAGGTTTCTATGTGATGGGATTTAGGGGGACGGAGTATTGGGGGGGGGGTTTGTAAAGAGGTTTCTATGTGATGGGATTTAGGGGGACGGAGTGTTGGGGGGGGGGGGATGTGATAGGATTTAGGGGGACGGTGTATTGGGGGGGGGTTTGTAAAGAGGTTTCTATGTGATGGGATTTAGGGGGACGGAGTATTGGGGGGGTCTTGTAATGGGATTTCATGTGTTACGATTTGGGGGGGTGTGGGACTGTTGCAGTTTTTGGGGTGGAGGCCATAGTTTGCAATCGACTTTGGATACTTTGTAACATTATGAGGCTTTGAGGGACCGTTTCTGGACTTCAGGGCGTTGATTTTCAGGCGTGACTGTTTTGGGGGGACCCGCTACATTTTGGGGTCTTAGTAGACGGAGAGGACTAAGTTGGAAACTGATGTGAGTAGTCATTTTGGAAATGGGGGAGGGGGGGGGGGGTGTGGGGCGTATATTCGTAAAGTAATTTGTGTGTTACAATGGGGGAGGGGGGGGGGTGAAATATGCCCCAGGGTAGGCGCATAGTGTGCAATTCATTTCATACTTTGTAAAAAAGTATGAGGCTGAACGTCTTTGGTTTCAAGGGCGACCGTTTTCAGGCGGGCCTGTTTGAGGGTACACTACAGTCCAGGGGCTAGATAGATATGACTGTAAGAAACTGATTTATACGTAGTTGTAAACTGATCTTTGTGGTAATGTCTGAAGTGTGTGGGGGGGGTGTCTGGGGTATTGTGGGGGCTTGTAAAGTGATTTCTGTGTGTTACAATTTTGGGAAGGAGGGGGAAATATGCTGCAGTTTTCGGGGGTGTAGGCCATAGTGAAGTATGCAATTTACTTAATTTATGTGTAACACTTTGTAACATTATGAGGTTTCAAGGGAATGTATTTAGATCTGATGGTGTTAAATTTCTGTCGTGCTAGATTTGGGGTACGCAGTATTTGGGGGGGGGGGGTATTTTTTGAGTAGAGAGATATGACTATAGAAAGAAAAAGGGTGCATGGCGGTTATGTTGGAAATGGGGGGTGAGGGCTTGTAAAGAAATGTCTCGGGTTGGGGGGGGGCAGGTGACAGGTGTTGGGGTTCACTTACAAGTAGTTGTAATCTGAGTCACTCAATAGTTCTGGAGGGAAAAAGAGACATTTTTCACATTTTCCATAAGAGCGTAGTGAGGGGTTTGAGCTGCCTGAGAGAGAAATCACCCCCCCCATCTATTCTGCAGCCCACGGCCCCCGGTAATGTCCGCTCCAGGGAGACATGAAAGTCAAATGTTGTGTTCCCCTCCTTCCAGGGCTGCTCCTCTTCCTCCAAGTTCAAGTGACAGTGTCTGGAGCCAGCGGGATCCCAAAGAAGAGCGGCTGAGACCGAGCAGATCCGACAGGATTCCTCCCTGCAAACTTCCCTCCTGGTAGGAAAACGCCCCCCACCCCCTCCTGTAATCTGTTGCTCCCGCCGCCTGTTGTAGAGGTGCGGATCTGAGCACAGGCGCCCGCTGCCTTGGTGATGTGTGTGTGATCATCTGTCCTTTTATTTGTGAAGTGCAAACATATTCTGCAGTCATGTACCCACTTAAGCTCACTCCTACCGGGGAGGGGGGGACACGCCGGGGAGATGAGAAGCTGCACGTGATGCCGGACTCACAAGAGTGCGAGCTCCGGGGAGCAGGCCGGCCCGGCGGGGCTGCACCAGCTGCAGGGATGCATTGTTTCATGTCGAAGGTTTTATTTGCTTGATGTGGACTGGATTTGGGATCCGTATCCGGTGATGATGAGATTCCAAGCGGTTTCCACAGCTATGTGCAGGAAATACGCTGCTGCCGCTCCAGCTTTTGGAAAGAAAGGGTGCATGGAAGTGGACTCCGCGTGTAAACCAGTGTGAAGGAGGGGGGCTCGCGAAATATCTGACATGAACTAATCATTCCGTTTAGGAAAATCACTTCTAATGATAAAAATCTAAATATTTCTATCTAAAAACCTTATGTATCTGTAGCCGTGTTTGAATATGTTCACAAATCTGTGTGCACTGTATATACGTGTATGTATATATGTACATATTTATAGTGTATTTGTCTATGTACATTATATATGTCTAAGTATATTATGTAAATATGATATATATATATATATATAATATATATATTATTATATATATACGGTGTGTGTGTGTATATATATATTTATCTTTATATTTATATGTATGTATGTGTATGTATGTATATCTATATATTATATATAGTATAATATATCACACGTACCGGAGTTCTTGTGTGTGTGCTGTGTGATAGTTTATATATATATATATGTTGTATATAGTATTATGTATATATATATATATATATATATTATATATATATACTATATATAGTTTTATATATATATACACCACCTCGTGTGTGTGTGTGTGTGTATATATGTGCGCCATTGTTATAGGCAGCCATTTTTTGTGCGTGGGTGTGTATATATGTATATTTAAAACGCTTATTGTCTACATACCATACCACATGACAATTATATATGTGTGTATACATATATATCTTTTCTCATGTGTGATGATCTGTATAAAATATGATGTGTATGTGTCATATATAAGGTATCAATGTGGTGTGTGTGTGTGTATGTATATATATATAGTATAGATTATATATATTATATCATATATTCTAGCTAAATATATATATCAATATTATGTGAGAGTACGTGTGTATCAATATGGTGTGTATACTGTATATATGTATATTAGTATAATATATGTGTGTCTCAATATGATTATATATCAATATGATGTGTGTGTGTGTGTGTGTGTGTGTATAATATCTATTATATATATTTAAATTATTATTATATATAAATATATATATATATATATATATATATATATAATATATATATTAGTATTTATTGCATCCACACTCCATCGCTATCATATAAGATATCGACAAGGCTTCTCAGGTGCTGCTTTACCAAACCTTTGGTGTAAACAGAATTATCTTCAAGTTTTTATCCATAGCGCAAAATAAAATAGTTTTGAAACAATTATTCTCATCACTTAATTTTTTAAAAAAATAATTTTTTTTCATAATTTTTTTTATTTTATTTTGCTTTTAGAAAATTCTTTCTCTTGCTTGGTGTTGTGCTCGCTGTTTCACTTCCAGTCTTATTCTGGATTACGAGGCGGCCTTGAGCTAAATGCTTGTGTCAAGTGATCAGGTGACAGATTCAAGGAAATTTATCTTAATTTATTTTTTTTAAGTCTCTTTACGTCTGTGCGTTCGTGTATATTATATACACACAAATATATTCTGCAGCTGCGCCTTGAGGAAGGGGTTAAATACCTTTCTGCTTGGTGCTGAGTATCTGGTGATGTGACAAGAGGATAATTCCTGTGTAGATCGGGGGCATGTGAAGAGCTCCTGGCGGCTGCAGGTGGGTGCTGACATTCTCAGGGGGCGCAGCTGACTGCTTCCACATGTTCCTGCTTGTTCCATGCGGGGCCCGTGTAATTTTAAAATTGAAAAGAAAGAGGCGGTGACTGGGAAACCTAGCTCGCTCCTACTCCCACTTCTGAGGTCTCTGTAAATTTGGCTGTAGCTCCGTGCGCCACCCCCCCCCCCCCACCATGTTTTTTTTGTTTTGTTTTTTGTGTTGTGTGATTTTGTTCCGTGTTTTCCTGTCTGCGCAGATCGATGTGATGAGGGTTTAGTTATGTCGCATCGGTTGAGTTTTAATCTCCTAGATACCATTAATTATGGCGGTGTGGAATGTATTTAGGGATGGAGAGCTTCTATTTAGATGTGTCTGCTGCATATGTTTCCCCTGAGAGGCTGGAAGCTATTTTAATGATGAAATAATGTACTGTAAATCCCATAAGCACCGAGCCGGAGGGGTTGGTTAAACCTTTGTACAGAAACCTGCTGCACCGAGGAGCGACAACTTGCTGCCTTTCCAGCAACAGATCTTGTTTTTGTTCATTCGGTTTTGCTTTCTATTGCTTTTCTCCATATTGACCTGGAGTTTTGACAAATGCTTCACAGTAGCCGCGTTGTTATCTAGGCGAGGGCGCTCTTTTTAATTGTATCATTCACTGATTTTTTTTTTTTTTTTTTCTAAAAATTTGTATTTCTCAATTATTTGTTATTATTTTGTAAAGGTAATTTTTTTTCCCTTCCTTTACAGCTGAAAAGTGGCGAAACCTTAACAAAATCTGTGTATGATATATAATATTTTTTAAGACCTTCTCAGCTATATAAAGTAGTCCCTAGATTTATCTTCTTAGATAAGATGATAATAATGCCCTGAAGGAGTGTCGCTTGGTCTATCCACTCTCAGGGAAATGCTTCCGCTCCTTTATATTGGGTGTAAAATTCGATTTTGGGTGGTTTCTCCCGACACGTGGGCATGGCACCAGTATTTGTGGACTAGGACCAATGAGAGAATGCTCTACAGAACTGAATTTTTACATACATTTGACGAGCATTTATTTTGAAACTCTTTATCTATATACATAGGTTTGTGTGTAATATATGTGTAATATTATATGTATATAATTTTTATGTACACACACACACACGTTCCTGGCGTGTCTGGTATGTCTGTATATTTAAAAAAAAAAAATAAATAAATAAAAAAAAATTATATATATATTAATTAGCGAAAAATAGGTAGAACTCCCTACAATCAATATGAAGCTGGGAGCCAGCAAAGTTAAAACCTCTGTCACAGGTCAATGCTTACACATTTTAAGGCCTTTTTTTAACTTTCTGCAAAGTCAGAAGTTTCCTCCATTTCATTAGTATTTGGTGGCTTTGCCCTTAACCTGTAGGACTTGGGTCAAACGTTCTGGATCCTTCCCCCAAGCTTCTCAAAATTTAGTTGGTGGGAATTTTGGCCCCTTCCTCCTGACAGACCTGGTGTCACTGAGCCATGTTTGGGGGTCTCTTGCTCGCACCGGCCTTTTCAGCTTTGCCCATAAATTTCCAATAGGATTGGCGTGGTCATCACAAAACCCTGATCTCAAAACATTCACTTGGTTCTCCTTAAGACACTCTGTAACCAGTTTGGCAGCAGCTTCGGGTCATTGTCCATTTCGGAGACCCATTTCTACCCAAGCTTTAACTTCCTGGCTGATGTCTTGAGATGTTGCTTCAGTATTCCCATATAGTCTCTTTTCATGATGTCATCTATTTTGTGACGTGCACCTGTTCCTCCTGCAGCAAAACAACCCCAGAACATGATGCCGCCACCCCCCATTTTTCACAGTTTTGATGGTGTTCTTAGGCTTCCAGGCTTCTCCCTTTTTCCTCCAAACGTAAAGATGGTCATTAGGGCCAAACAGTTACATTTTTGTTTTGTCAGACCACAGGACATGTCTCCAGAAATGTAGGTCTTTGTTCCTGTGCATTTGCAAACATGAATCTGGCTTTTCTATGTTTCTTTTGGGAGTAATGGCTTCTTCCTGGCAGAGCGGCCTTTCAGCCATGTTGATTACAGGATTGTTTCACTGTGGATAATGACACAATCTTACCAGCTTCCGCCAGCATCTTCACAAGGTCTTTTGCTTTTGTTCTTGGGTTGATATGCACATGTTTGGACCAAAGCACGTTCATTTCTGAGACACAGAACCCGTCTCCTTCCTGAGTGGTATGACGGCCGGACATTCCCATCTTGTTTGTACTTGTGTATAATTGTTTGTACAGATGAACGAGGCCCTTCAGGTATCTGGAAATTGCCGCAAAAGGATGTCCCGACTTGTTGCAAGTCCACAAGTCTCTTCCTGATTTCTTTGGGTGATTTCTTTAGACTTTCCCATGATGTTACAAAGAAGCAAATGTTTCTGGTGTGCAGTAAAATTACATCCACAGCTGTGTCTCTAACTCAGAAGCTTCCAAAGACTGACCCTCATCATATTTGGGGGGTCCCACATTGTTAAAGGCGGGTATCCAGTGTATGGAAACTTCTGACTTTGCAGAAAGTAATAAAAATGCCTTAAATTTTTCTGCATTTGGCAAATAGAAATAATTTTAGTTCCTAATTTACCTAAAACGGGGAAGGTTTATTCTGATTTCATGTCAGAGAGTGAGAAAAAAACTGCAGTTGGGCTTTATATAGAGGGGATGGAAACTGTGGTTTCATCTGTGTAATATATATATATATATATATATATATATATATATATATATTATGTATGTGTATAAAATCTATACACACACAGTATTGAGAAGCTGCTCGGGTCCTTGATGTAATGTCTTTTTTTTTTTTTTTCAATTGAAAATTTATTGTAATTTTTCAAATACACAAATAACATCAAAAAACAGATTCTACCCGAGTTTGCCACTTCAGTGATTCAAGGCAAGGATCTACACTAATCAAACTTAGGGCATCTGAC
>JAODAL010077295.1:0-13316 GCA_025379985.1 Phyllomedusa bahiana | reverse complement strand
AGCCCAGGGGCCCAAGCGGGCCAGGCCAATTGCCCCCATGCGGCGGGCCCAAGCAACAAGGTAACTTGGGACTTATTTAACTGCTTTTGTCTGTAATCCAAAATTGTATTTTGCACCTCTTTTGACCTGTATATTATTATCCATCTTGTACATATTACCTGTTAGTGTGCCCTTAAAGGCTAATTAAATCTAACAAACTTTAATCTGAGTTAGTCTGTCTTGATCAACGGCCTCCACGCCTAATTCTCGGTTATAGTATATAGTACCCAAGGGTTGGTTCCTGACCCTGTATAAGTCGGTTTAAACGGACCAGGTTTTTATAAAAAAATGAGCGAACTGGTGGGCAGCATTGTTGTTTCCCTGTGCCAGTGTGGGCAAGGGTTTAACAGTTGGAAGTATCTGGCTGACCTTGAGCTCCACCTAGTGGGCAGCGCTACGTCGAGATACACCCCAAGTCAGGCCGTCGTCCCTCAAGCGGGCCGGCGGACTAGGCTGTTTTCGTCACACCGACATTCAAGCTTTTGGCTTTGGGATGGTTTGGGTTAAAGTGTTTCTTCTGCTCCCAAACCTGGAAGACAGAAGGCTGGCTGCTAGACTGGCGCTTATACGGCTTTGCAGGTGTCAAACTGGCGGGAGGAGAAGGGTTGGATGGTGAGTCCTGGTGGTGCTGGGGGTTACTCGGGGACGGTGGAGGCTGAAGCGGGGCTGATTCCCGGATCATGATTGAGAGACTGGGCAGGCTGAGGAACGTTTGGGTGGTGGGCGGAAAGGAGGAGGGAGGCGGAGGACAGAGGGTGTTGCCCAGTTGGGGGGGTTGGTAGCCCGGCGTCGGTTCTGGCCTTTTTTTTTTGGCCAAGTGTTGCCCCCATTTCAAACTCATGCATTCTCTGCTTTGTGACTAGACTGTTGGTGGGGGGTTATAAACCTAAGATTCTTGCCCTTACTTATGCGTTTTACGGAAAAAAAAGGGCGGCTTTATGACATCACTGGGTGAATCAGAAGCTTGCTCAAAGAAGGCCCAAGGCTTGAGGGTCCGGGGACACTTTTTTGACGGGGAATAAAAGCGAGGAATAAGGGGGGGCCGGGGTTTCCGCTGGAACCGGGCTGGCGGAATTTTATCAGCGGACTTCTGCGACCCCCCGCTCCCTTTTTGAGGCGGGGGGGGGACCAGTATTGACACTACCCCATCGTCTTCCTCCCGTCAAGTGATGAAGGGGCTCGAAAAGCAAAAAAAAAATTCTGGGGAAAAAAAAAGGCCACGATGGATCCGCAATGTCGTCTTATCATCATATCAACAACCACAGGTGACTTGGTGGGTCCTGACTTTCTGCATCCAGAAGCTGCGGGCTACAAAGCAAGGGGCCACTGCAGGCTTTTGCCGACCGCCCGGGATTTTTGCGATTGGCCGGCTTTTCCTTATCCTCCTCTGATGGCAATCAGTAACTGGGGCTGGTCAGAGCAGACAAAATAAATCCTCTTTGGCCTCTTGATCTTTTAACATGCCTTCTGCCCACTAACCCCCATTTTTGTCATCAAAGAGGTCTTCAGAAAATGGATTATCCACAGTTTTGGGTACACGAGTTTGACATTTGGGCTGCCTTTGTTTCATGTTGGACGGATGATGATGTTTGTGATGATGACATTTGTGGCCGGGACTGGGAGGACGAGGAGGTAAGACTGCTGGATGCAGGTTTGGCATTAACAATGAAGAAACAGATTTGCAACGCTGTTCATTACTGAGATTCACAGGGCCCTGACCCAGCGATGACAGGCCTGAGGTCCTGCACCGACGATCGTGGCATGCGTTTTTGTCGCCAGCATGGAAAAGAGCACCTTCTCTGTTTCCTCTACCTCCATGTCCTACCCCCTCTTTTGCTTTCGCTTACCACCTGAATTTCAATCCATGTTCAGAAAGATAAAAATTTGAGAAAGGGTTTTGGAAGAGTTTTGGAAAGTCTCTTATTAAAAGACGGCAAATCAAAAGCTATTCTCAAATCAAAAATCAAAAACAAAATTGCTGGATTCAAATTTAAGTGCAAAAGGTACCTCTATCAACAAAGCTTGACTGACCAAAAGTTGGAAAAAAACACCCTATCTGAAATGTATACGGATAATAAAAGGTATTTTTGGCACCTATCAATACACCTGTGGGTGACGAAAAATTGCTGGATTTCAAATTTAAGTGCAAGGTTTCCTCTATCAAAAAAAGCCTTGACTGACCAAAAGTGAAAAAAAAAAAACACCTATCTGAAATGGGATACGGATAATAAACTGTAATTTGTGCACCTAAAAATACACCAGCGGTGACGACAAAATTGCTGGATTCAGATTTAAGTGCCAGGTACCTCTATCAACAAAAGCTTGATGACCAAAATGAAAAAAACCACTTATTGAAATGTATAGGATTAATAAACGGTATTTTTTGCACCTAAATTACACCTGCGGGTGACGACAAAAATTGCTGGATTCAAATTTAAGGAAGGTACCTCTTTCAACAAAGCTTGACTGACCAAAAGTAAAAAAAACACCTATCTGAAAGTATAAGGATATTATAAACGGTATTTTTTGCACCTAAAAATACACCTGCGGGGGACGACAAAATTGCTGGATTCAGATTTAAGTGCAAGGTACCTCTATCAACAAAAGCTTGACTGACCAAAAGTGAAAAAAAAAAACACTTATCTGAAAAGTATACGGATAATAAACGGTTTTTTTGCACCTAAAATTTCACCTGCCGGTGACGACCAAAATTGCTGGATTGAAATTTAATTGCAAGGTGCCTTATGATAAAGCTGGGGCTGCGCCCCAAATTAAAAAAAAAAAAACTATCTGAAATGTATCCGGATAATAAAAGGGTATTTTTGGCACCTATCAATACACCTGTGGTGGACTACAAAATTGCTGGATTCAAATTTAAGTGCAAGGTACTCTATCAAAAAGCTTGACTGATCAAAAGTGAAAAAAAACAGCTATTTAGAATGTTACTGATAATAAAAGTCGAGTTTTGCACCTAACAAATAGACCTGCAGTTACTAGGAAAAGATCTGTATCCCAATATAAGTTCAGGGGTGCCCAACATTCCAAGTAATTCTCAACAGAAAACTGTTAATAAAACCCATTGCATTGCAATGTCTACACTAAGTCTGGGTGCACAATATCCAGTATCCTTTAAAGAGCCTGTCTGTCTGTCTGTGTTTACCCGCGGCCCCCCCCCCCCCCCCCCCCGCTCCCCCGTGACTTTACAGGGCTAGATGCTCCTTTAAAATTCTCAGCCTAACTACCTAAAATCTGCAAATCTCTAATCTACCTAAGTTCTAAGGTTCACAGCTAACAGTATAGATGTCTATGTGAACAAATAGAATAATTTCAATGAGCTGTTTGCACAGAGACTGGGCGCACGTCCTAATGCTATGAGATGCTGACACACACTGAGGCAGAACAGGAAGGGCTGTTCTATGTAAAACGAGATCATGTGCTTTTTCCAGCCAATCACAACCATACACATCACAGTCATGACGTCGCACACCCAGCTCACCCTGCTCTATTCTCTAAGCTGTTTTGCTGGCCGTTAAAATGACAGGAAGCGCAGAAAATGGCGCGATATTAATAGATTATACCAGATTTTAACCTAAATTATCGTGTGATTGAAAAAATCCGATCAACATAAAAACCGTGCCGATTTCAACTTTGTCGATAATAATCGCTCAACACTAGTAAGCATGAGTTCCCCAAAATCTATGTGTTCCCTGTGGGACAATAGTGATTGTACTTTCCTGCTTTCCAGTAAGCATAGACATTACTGTGAGAACATACATCTGTATATACAGTCACTGAGCTCTCATAGGGGCTGTTTACACGCAGACATGTTCTTCTGCTGCCCGAAAACTGGACGGAAGAATGAACATGTTCTCTGTTTTTTGGGCCGCCGGCGGTCTGAAGAAATCGCTGGGCGATAACCTGTGCAGTGGGGACTGCTGCGCAGGTTTTCCATAGAGGCCGGTGTAAAAAGTTTTCACCCGGTTTGCAGACGGTTTTCAAAACCGAAAAACATCTGAAAACCGGGTAAAAACCCGTGCCGTAGGGACAAGGCTGTATAGTTGTTACTGTGCTCTCCTGCCCAGCATAGAAGACATTACTGTGAGTACATACATCTGTATATATAGTCACTGAGCTCCCCTTTACTTGTATTCATGCTCCTCTCTTAATGATCATGTCACGGACAGTGCCACAGCCCGTGGGACAGGCTGCGGGCGCATCCGTTCCACGACACTCTCTCCGGTATCGGGGGCGAGTGGCCCTGCGGTCAGTATGCCGGGCCGTGGGGGCACTCGTCCCCCGGAGGTGAGATATTTACCCGACTACACTCCTGACGCCGTGCACTCCTGTGCCGGCCGATGCGCGCACAATCGGCTTTCTTAGATTTAAAGGGCCAGCGTGCCGGTAATTGACAGTTGCCGGCCGCTGACCCTATATAATGGCTCCTCCTCCGGCAGTCCTCTGCCGGATCTTTAGTGCTCTTGGAGCCTAATGAGAAAGCGTATTACCTTGTCTTGTGATTCCTGTGTACCGTACCGCCTTGTTACCGTCCTGCGACCACGAACCTCTACAGCCTGCCCTCACCTAACTCCTGTCCCCGACTACGCCTACGTCTCACGATTCTGTACCACTCTTACCCTTGGCCGCCACCGCAAGCAAGTCCCGCCAGTGGAAGTTACCTGGTCTTTTCGCGCCTCAGCAAGTCCATCTCGCTTTGCGGCGGGCTCTGGTGAAAACCAGGTTCTACTTAGATTCCGCTCCCTGGTGTGGGCTTTCACCATCGCTTGCGGTGGTCCAGTGGATCCACTACTGCTACCGTTACAGATCATAGGTCTGATTTGGACATGGAATTCAACCCAGATTTTGGGCCTTATATATGAAAACTGTCTAGCAGTAAGACTGTCTTTATTGCCCATAGCAACCAATCAGCGCACATAACAACCAATAAAAGCCCATAGCAACCAATCAGAGCTCAGCTTTTATTTTTCCAGAGCACTAAATGAAATGAAAGGGGAGCTCTGATTGGTTGCTATGCACTCTGATTGTTTTCTATGAGCTCTGATTGGTTGATATGGGCTCTGATTGGTTAATATGTTCTCTTATTGGTTGCTATGGGCTCTGATTGGTTACTATGAGCTCTGATTGGTTGCAATGAACTCTGATTGCTTGCTAGGGGCAATAAAGACAGTTTTACTGCTGGATAGTTTTCATACATAGGGCATCTGTCTAAATCTGATTGAAGTCCACGCTCCATTGATTTAAATTGGAAATTTGCTTGTCAGTGCAGAATACAATGAAGCTATTCCGTGCCAATAAATGCAGCAAAATTTGCCACTACATTTATACAGTTGATTTGTAAAATTATTAATTTTGGGAGGGGGGGCAGTGTTTAGTTGTAGGTATTTGTATGTGGGCTGTATGGTTTTAAGTGCCACGGCTGCTTTCTAGTCCTAGTCTGGTGCTGGATATAAGGGTATATTTTACCGGGATATGAAACCAGAATACATTCTGATAATTGGTTGAGCCAAGTGGCTATAATGCAAAATTCAAAGTGTAAAGAATGGATGCACCAGGTAATTGCGCTTCATAGTCATAGTGTTTATTAAGCTTTTAAAGTGTAGCATGTTTTTGAAAATGTATGGGCTCAGTTCTGTCGGAGTCATTTCTTTAGCATTGCTTTGGGCGCTGCTTTAAGTGCGGCCTAGAAATATGCAGATAAATGTAAAAGATTTTTACATTTTTGTGGTTTCAATGGCGTGACAACATATCATCAAGGCAGCATCTTTCTAAACGCGTCCTAATGATAGTCAGGAATCAAAAATATGACAAGAGGGCTTGCTCTTTCAAGGGCTCAGACAAGTATCACTTTACTAGAGCCTAAAGCAAAATCGACAATTACTGTTTAATGCTACAAATGTTTAACTCTCTCCATGTAGCTACCAGGGTCACCTTCCACTTGCTATATTTTACCAGATATTCAGACCTTCTGATGCAAAATCCTAAAAGGTGCTCTCCATCTACGATTAATCATATAGGTGCCACTTACATGGTAAAGATGCTGTTGGATCAAAGTGCAAATACTCTCCCCCTTATAATTACACTCCTGTATTTAATATTCTGTCTATAAGTATAGATAGCATATTCTGTATATACATATAGACAGTATATTCTGTATGTACATATAGACAGTGTATATATATATATATATATATATATATATATATTGACAGTATATTCTGTACATACATAGACAGTATATAAATATATATATATATATATAGACAGTATTTTCTATATATTGCATATAGACAATATATTATGTATATACTATAGACAGTTTATATATATATATATATATATATACAGTGTATATATATATATATATATATATAGTGTATATATATATATATATATATATATATACACACACACACAAAAGTTTTGACATATTTTTTTTTTCTGTAAAAAAAAATAGAGGGGAATAAAAAGGTAAAAATACAAAGTACTTAAGTAATACAGTAGTAAAACAAAAATAAAAGCATATGCAATAGTCACCACTACTCTAAACAATAATTCTGGGCCCAATAAATTAAAACTACATGTCATCACAGTGACTGAGTCGAAAGAGGGATGTCTTTATTTGAACCCCTTATCGACACTGGATGTAAACTTACGCCCCAGTGTTGATAAGGGCCTTTTTAGCGGGATTGGGCTGCAATCCTGCTACACTAATTGCAGCTGCCACCCTCCATTGACAGCACGGAATGGAGCCGGCTCCATTCCACGATGGTTGACCCCATAGATGCCGCAGCAATCGGCGCTGCTGCATCTAAATGAATGAGAAATGGTTCCACGCACCAAACCTCATTCCAATCGGGGCCCCCAAGGCGAGATTATGGGGCCCTGATTGGTTTACATGGCGGCTTGAAGCCTTGTGAAGACTTTCATTGCTGCCATGTTTTTCCGTTTACTACTTCCTGCCTCAGGCAGGAAGTAGTAAACCTGCCATCTTTCTACAACCTAATGCATTGTATTACAATGCAATAGAATGTATAAACGATCGTGCCACCTCATGGTCGAGCACCCTGAGGGGACTCAAAATTAAAATTAAAAAAAGTTCAACAATGTAAAATATATTTATATATTAAAAGTTCAAATCACCCCCTTTTGCCATGTTACAAATAAAAATAAATAAATGATAAAAAGTTACACATATTTAGTATCACCGCATCCGAAAAAGTCCAGTCTATAAAAATATAACATTGTTTATCCCGTACGATGAACACTGTAGAAGAAAAAAAATTCCAAACGCCCTAATTGTGTTTTTTTAGTCATTCCAGGTCCCCTAAAAATTGGAATAAAAGTGATCACAGAAGTCGCATGTATCCCAAACTGGTCATTGGAAAAACAAAAAGGATTCTTTTCCAGCACAGTTAAAGAGAATGAAAAATGCAAAAATGTATTAGTACTCACATAAAAACAAGATGCATATCACAGTGGAAGGTGGCAAATTGGAGGATCCCACTGAAAAAGCAGCCTACGCATTTCAAGCACTTAGCATGTGCTCTTAGTCATGGCTAAAGTACAACTGACAGCCCTAAATATACTTAAAACTGACTACAAGTATATAATTATACACTTATCTCACCTGATCTGAAGGAAGTGACCTGTATAATACATTTGAATGCATCACAACGCCAGCAGAACTCCGCATGCTGACACAGACCGGAAGCTAAAGCAACTGCTTTCGGTTATGCGTGTAGAGACAAATCAGGCTAAGACTGGCAGAGCCCGGAGTCTCACTGTGCATGAGTCACGGGTCTAAGGCATGGGAGCAGAGACAAGCCAAACTGGTACCAATAAAAAGTTCACATAAGCCTGCAAAAATCCCCCCTCACTCAAGTCCATAGGTGTTAATACAAAAAAGTTGTTGGTTGCAGAAAATGGTTTGGATTTTT
Source organism: Phyllomedusa bahiana (assembly GCA_025379985.1). Taxonomy (NCBI): domain Eukaryota; kingdom Metazoa; phylum Chordata; class Amphibia; order Anura; family Hylidae; genus Phyllomedusa; species Phyllomedusa bahiana. Next base: position 5,322 of record JAODAL010077295.1, on the reverse strand, counting down.
TACGGTGCTATAACATCACTCAAACCCTACATATTTATACCGAAAAGGGAACGCTGTAAAAAAAAAACTGTAAACATGGTGCAAATACATTTTTTTTCACACTTTGATGCACTCAGAATTTTTTTGTGGTTTCCCAGTATATTCTATAGTACAGTGAATGACACCATTAAAAATACATCTTGTCCCATAAAATAAAAGCCTCATATGTCTATGTAGATGAAAAAATAAAAAAAAGTTATGGCTCTGGGAAGGCAGGAAGGGAAAAATGAACGTGTCAACAAAAAAAAGTTCGGTCCTTAATAGGTTAAAATGAGAGCTGGGTTCACACCATGTTCAGAGAGTGAATGCCTGGATGTTTGCAGCTCTATCCCTCTGTGAAATTGACAATTTCACCCCTTGGTCATTTCCATCATCAGTCCCTTAATATTAGTACTATGTTGACCTCTGATCCTGTTTGTTATGCACTGAGTATGCTAAGATTTTTTGTATTTCATGGGATTGGTTCTCCTGAACTTTCTTTTGTATAAATAACACATTCTTACAATTTTAATGCTTGATATTTAAGATTCTGGAGTCTATATATATTTTTTTTTCATATATTAGATCAGTGATGTACTTTGTAAGTTCTAGTTATTAATTTGCTTATGGGAATTCTTTTTGGGATATATTGGTGCAACATTTTTGTGAGTTTAGGGCTACACTTCTGTTCACATATGGTTAAGTGTCTGTCCTTGGTATGTTTTTAACTGTCACCTGTGGTGTTTAAATAATAATAATATATATAGTGGTACCTTGAGATCCAAGTTGAATTCGTTCTGTGACCTTGATCTTAACTCATATTGCTCTTATGTCAAAGCAAATTTTCCCGTAGAAATGAATTGAAACGTCATTAATCTGTTCCACGAATATCAAAACCATCACAATTTTTTTTAACGTTTATCAACAAACATGTACACTGCATAAATATACTGCATATAGAGTATAACAAAAGAGAATGTACAGAAATAAACTGGTTTAATTAAGGGTATTCACCTTGAAAGTCAGACGTAGATGTTGCCGGAGATTGGGGAGATCGCTAAACTTAATTTCTCGTTTTTTTCTCCCCTTCACTTGGATTCACACAATGTTGTTATAATGGCAGATGGTTTGCAGTGCAGATTACTTGTTTAAAGTTTACGAATGGCTATAGATCAGAAGCTTTTGAGCAGCAGCTGCTGCACTGCACGTCTGCTCTCCTTCACTCTTAACTCAAATATTTGCTCTTAACTCAAAGTAAAAAAATAATAATTTCTTTTTCTTTTTTCTTTGTAATATATGTTGGATGTGAGCATTTGACATACTTGCACCCTGTTATTGTCTTTTTAGTATTGCCCACCTCTCTATTTTTTGTGGACACACTAGCCGTACGTATGTCTAGCAGTGGCTCCCATTTAAAAATATATATCCCTTTGTAATCTGAGCCCTACACTGCTTTATTACTATTAGGGCTTGTTCACATGACGTTTTGGATCCGTTTTGTATGCGTTTTACAGATCCGCTTTTAACCTTCGAAAACTGGATGCAAACTGCATCCAAAAAGCAGATCCAGAAAACGCAACAGCTGATCCATTTTTGGATGCTTATTGGATGCGTTTTGCATGGGTTTTACGGATCCGTTTTTTGGATCCGTTTTTTCAATGCTTTATTTAAATCAACCTATAAAACTGCAAGTTAAATATAATATAACCTATCAATGACCAAGAAAAAACTCTTTTTTTACCTAGTGTCAATCAACTTTTACATACACCTATGATTTTAGAAACCCCCCCCCCCTATTTTTTTTTTTAAATCAACAAAAAGTTTTCAAACCCACCCCCTGTAAATTAATTAATAAACAATCATTTATAAACTAATTTAAAAATTTATAAACTAAATATATATTTAGTATACATATATTTTAATTTATATAAAAATACATTTATATATATTTATTATACATTTATAATATTATTACATTTTATTTATATATTAAATTCTATACAAAGTTTTAAAATTTTATTTTATTATATATTTATATATATATATATATATATATAAATATACTATTATATACATTTAGATATATATAATTATTTACATTTATATATATATATATATATATTATATATATATATTATATATATATATTTATTACATTTTTAACTTAATATAACCCAAACATAATATTTCAAATTTTTTACTTAATTTAAATCCGTGCCTTTTACGGATGCGTTTTTGGCATCGAAAAACGGATCCAAAACGCACCCAAATGTATGCTGCGCTTTTGGATCCTTTTTCGGGATGCCAAAAGCGCACTCCATTATTTCCTATGGGGATTTCTCTTGCGTTTTACGCAAGAAGAATTGACATGTCAATGCTTAAAACAGACCAGAAAAGCGCATCGGCGAGCACTCGTGGGAACAGCGATGCGCTTTTGCCACTGAACACAATGTTAATCACACTGACAATTGTTAGATCCGTTTTGCGGATCCGTAAAATGGATCACAAAAAAGTTGTGTGAACAAGCCCTTACTCAACTAGCTTTTTGTTATTTTTTTTACACTTTAGCCCTAATTACACAACATAAAATATGTCAATAAAATGTCTTACTTGTATATGTCATTAAAAAGATGCTAAAAATGTAAGGATAGCCTCAAAAAATGTGAAACAAAATGCTTTTAAACAAAATTTTCTGTAAAGTTTTTAAAACGGGAGCTTGGTTATTGGGGCGGGATTACCCCTTTTTTTTGGGGGGAAAATGCATTCTACAATGGGGGAAAATAGAAGCACATTGAAGGATTGCATTCAGGATATTTACCCCCAGGTTGCAGAATTATGTGCTATATGATCGAGCTTGTGCTCCCCCATCATTATCTTCTTTCATCTGGAGTTGCAGTATAAGTCATGTAACCACAATCGTTGAAGTCAATCATAAAATTTTATGCTTTGTCTGTGTTTTTCCCCTTGCGGTGTACAGGGAAAGTTTCAGGCAACCCCTATAGGATTGTGCAATTTTCCACTTCAGTGGCCTTTTTCCTGTTAATCCCTGCCCCCCTTTTTGTAACCAAATTTATGCTTGCAAAGTGTGGGCGAAATTGGGGTGTAGAGATAAGAACATTACAAAGCTAAAAACTCAAAACTTCTATGATTATTCCCATAATTGATAAATCTATTAAGATATGATAGGTAGACAATTTATCAAATTCAATATACAAGCGTCCCCCGATTTTTCACCAAATTACTTGTATATTACAAATGGAGACTTATGGGTGCTGGACTTTTCGTCCATGTTCCCAGAGATAGTGGAACTATAGTTCCAGCATGCCACAGTAGCACTTGAAGTGAAAATGAGGTGAAATCTTCTTAGCAAGAGTACAGACAGCAAAACAAATGTAAAAACATTTTGCTGCACTATACAAAACGGAAAAAAAAACACTTTTGTGTGGGTCAAATTTTAAAAAAAAATTTCTTTCCCACTTACATCAAAATTTAATTTTAAAACAAACCCACATCCCCATTGTTATAACCCGGAGGGAATGCCTGTATAGAAGTATAATCAGATATGTTGCTTGAAGTTTTTGAATCAAAAGAATCTACAACCAATGTCTTTGCATTGAAGCATTTATATACATTAAGTGCTATTACATTCTTATTATAAACCAATAAACAAACAAAAAAAAAAAGAAGTAGCAAGTCAGCCCCCCAAAGTCAGATTTATATGGGGGTGTTAACTGTTGGACCCATTGAATCATATTACAGATTGATACAAAAATACGGAGAATGGAAAGAATTAAAATTTTTAATGAATCCATATACATCTAAAATAAATGGTGCTACTTTTAGTCCAAAGGAACCATGACGGCTTAAACCACATACGAAGCCCTAATGCCACGCATAGCACAAGTATAAATAACATTGGTATCCTTGAACCAAATACAAGCAGTGATGCAAAAAAAAAAAGGTGGGAGTGCCTATAATAATTTTCAACATCAAGGGGCCCACAAAATCCCTTTGCCTAACCCCCGGGAACTAGCCGAAAAGGATGACCCCGATTTGAGCCTTTCCCTACAAAAACTGAACCCTGTTACACCCTAGAGAGATTAATTAACTGATTTCATATTACAGATTGGCCTATAAATTTCTTTACTCTATGACGGCTCCTCTAGTCCTTGAATGGGCCAGCCCAACTGTGTACTAGATTATGTTGCAATTTTTCTTACTTTCTCTAATGAGGGGATTTCCTGGATATAATATTGATTGCCTCTTCTTTAAATGTTTGATCACAGGGATTTCAGCCAACGTTAACAGATTACCAGAAAGTAGGGGCAGTTGTTCTCCCTAGAACACCATACGCCCTTCATTGCATAGTGACCTCCATATGAGTGTGGCTGTGCCTGCAGCCCAACCATGGTCAGCACCAATTCACTGAAAGGCTGTGCCTGCAGCTCAACCATGGTCAGCACCAATTCACTGAAAGGCTGTGCCTGCAGCTCAACCATGGTCAGCACCAATTCATTGAAAGGCTGTGCCTGCAGCTCAACCATGGTCAGCACCAATTCCTTGAAAGGTCGTGCCTGTAGCTCAACCATGGTCAGCACCAATTCACTGAAAGGTTGTGCCTGTAGCTCAACCATGGTCAGCACCAATTCACTGAAAGGTTGTGCCTGTAGCTCAACCATGGTCAGCATCAATTCATTGAAAGGCTGTGCCTGCAGCTCAACCATGGTCAGCACCAATTCATGGAATAGCTAGAAAACAATATTTGGCTTTGCACATCCAAAAACTTTTTTGAATATAATGAGCATTGGTGCACACTGGTGTGGCAGCAATATACATACACATTCCAATATCGGTAGTACACTATCAACTAAAGAAACTCAAACTGCACTTAGGAATTTTTGAAAAAGCATTTCTGCTATTTAGGATACATGAATTTTTTTTTGAGATTCTTAGTTCCCATTTTTGTTCAAAACTGCTTAAGCCCACCTCCCAATCTTCAAGGGGACCTCAAATGTAGGTGGGTTCCTACACTATTGTTTCCTCTCTTTCCTCTATTAGGGCCCGTTCAGACCTCCATACTTCATTGACTGAAGGCACCAGCTACTAGGTACTCTGCACTGATTTAAATTTTTCATGTATCCTAAATAGCAGAAATGCTTTTTCAAAAATTCCTATGTGCCTTTTGATAGTTTCTTTAGTTGATAGTGTGCTGCTGATATTGGAATGTGTATGCAGGGCCACCGATAGGGGGGTACAGGCAGTACCGGGCCCGGCCAGACTATTATGAAGCAAAGGAGCCCCCCC
>JAODAL010077294.1:0-13317 GCA_025379985.1 Phyllomedusa bahiana | reverse complement strand
TAATAGTAAAACGGGAGCGTTTCCCCTCCCCTCACACTTTTACCGATACCGGGGGTCACTATCTGTGTAAGTGGTCACATGATAAACGCTGCTGAGATTAGTAATACTGGAGAAGTTCTGCTCCTCCATGCACTACTGTTACCTGGATACCAGGGGTCACATGATCTGTGTAGTGGTCACATTATAAGACACTGCTGAAGGTAGTAATACTGGAGAAGTTCTGCTCCTCCATACACTTCTGTTACCTGGATACCAGGTGGTCACATGACTTGTGTGGTGGTCACATGACTGTTTGTCCACACAGTTACTCCATGGCAGCCATTGCTATGGACAGGAATGTGAGCTATACCATTTTTTCCCTAGATAGGAGCTGGCTGTAATGGTATAAGCGAGGTACAGGTGCAGAAGTTTTAATACATGTATATTAGAAAAACTGCATGATTCGATATAAGGTACTTAAAAGGCAAATACATTATAAAGACATTATAAAATTGGCAACCCTTTTAAGCCTGAACATGTGGGTAATATAACTTTTCACATCGCCATAACAAAACGTTACTTTAGGTCAATTGCTGCTTGTGAGGTGAGGATTTAATACATATAGGAATAACATAGGAACAATGCCTTGAAAATATACATTTTTACTAACAAAAAAAAATAATGCACCTAGACAGTAACGTTGGATTGCTGCAAAACTTGGCATGTACTTATGTCCTAAACAGATATGTAAATGATTACAAGTGTTGTCTGATTAGATTTAGGAACTTGCCACACGAGGGCATGAAAATGCTTTCCCTACAACCCTGTAATTAAAAAAAAGCTCTCAAGGGTTACTTTTTTGTAGTATACCTTTGGTGAAAGATCATTGACTGATAGACATGCCTCTACACTGCTCCCTTTTGCCTCCAAACTCCTCGAGCAGCACGTCTACCTTCAAATGTCCTCCCACCTCTCCTCCAACTCTCTTCTTGACCCACTACAATCTGGTTTCCGACCCAACCACTCTACCGAAACCGCCCTAACCAAGGTCACCAATGACCTAGCAACTGCCAAAGCCTCACGCCAGTACTCTGTCCTTCTCCTTCTAGACTTGTCCTCTGCCTTTGACACTGTCGACCACTCCTCCTGCTACACATCCACTCCTCCTCCCTCGGCATCACAGACTTGGCTCTTTCCTGGATCTCCTCATACCTTTCTGATCGGACATTCAGCGTCTCTCATTCTCACCTCCACCTCCTCCCCCTGGCCACTCTCTGTTGGTGTCCCCCAGGGTCATCCTGGGTCCTTTACTCTTTTCTATCTACACCCTTGGTCTGGGTCAACTCATAGCTTCACATGGCTTTCATTACCACCTGTATGCTGATGACACCCAACTCTACATCTTCGGCCCTGATGTCACCTCTCTTCTCTCCCGGATCCCAGACTGTCTATCGTCCATTTCCTCACTTTTCTCCTCCTGGCTCCTAAACTAAATGTGGAAAACACCGAGTTCATCATCTTTCCACCGTCCCCCTCCATCCCTCCATCTGATCTCTCTATCACTGTCAATGGCTGTATACTCTCACCTGTTTCCGCAAGTCCACTGCCTTGGGTAATACTCGACTCCGCTCTGTCCTTCAAACCCACACATCCAAACCCTCACCTCTGCCTGCCCTTCCACCTGAAAAAATATCTCTTGCATCCGTTCGTTCCTCAACTTCGACGCCCCAAAAATGCTCGTCCATGCCCTTTTCATCTCCCGCCTTGACTACTGCAACATCCTTCTCTGTGGCCTCCCATCTAGCACTCTGCTCCCCTTCAAACCATTCTCAACTCTGCTGCACGTCTTATCCACCTCTCCCCCTCGCTACTCACCTCCCTCTCCCCTCTGTCAATCCCTTCACTGGCTACCCAATTGCTCAGACGAATTCATTTCAAGTTGCTAACCATGACCTACAAGGCTCTCCATAACGTCTCCCCTCCTTAGATCTCTGCCCCAATCTTTCCCGATATCTCCCCTCACGCAATCTCCGCTCCTCACAGGACCTTCTTCCTTTGTTCTCCTCTTATCAGCTCCTCACATAACCGTCTCCAAGACTTCTCTCATGCTTCCCCCAAAACTCTGGAATGGGACTGCCCCAACACATCAGACTCTCTGCCCCCTCTCACCAGCTTCAAAAGCAAACCTGAAAACCCATTCTTTCAGATTGCATTATAAAAAACCCGCAATAACCCTGCTGCCACTGTACTACCCCACAAACATGTCAGGCCCTCTCCTCCTGTCCCTTCCCTCCTCCTTGTAGATTGTAAGCCCTCGCGGGCAGGGTCCTCTCTCCCTCTGTACCAGTTATAAGTCATTCATTGTCATTATTGTACTCACTTAACATATCATGTATGTGACCCCCCTCAAATGTACAGCGCCATGGAATCAATGGCGCTTTAAAATAAATGTTAATAATAATAATAATAATAATAATAATAAAAGACTTTGCCCAGTTGACAAACTTTAAGAGAGGTTGTTCAACTGAGAGAAGCAGGCGGATTGTTTTGATGAATGGCCCACCTTTTAGGCCATTCTATTAGGAAGCAATGGGAACAGTGGTTACATGATGGCACACATGGTGAACAGGTTCCAGACAAACAACCAGTAGATACAATAGTTTGATCCACTGATAAGTATAAGCAGCTCCCAGAGTTTTATTTTCCACTATTCAGACACAGGTGGCACCTTTATTACACACCTATTTAATGGGACTTAGTAGTAAAAAATGTAGTTTAATGATGCCCATTACATGTCCTACCATTGGCAGACACCCACCGTTGCCTTTTTTTTCAGTGGTGTCATGAACAAGAAACCTAAAGTGCTAAATACGGATTTTAAATATATGATTAATCAAGGTTTTTTTGGGGTTTGGGGTTTGATATGAAGGGGCTCATGATGAGTGCTTCAAAACCCCCCCTTTGTGTGGAGCAACATACGCCACATCTTAAATGTAATGATTAAGGACCTGAAAAAAAAGGATCACCCCTAGTGTGATTAAAGCACAACACTCAGCAATAGGTCATCCTGCATCCACATGTGTTGCCTCTAATGGCAGGCCCTCCGACTGGAGTTTTTGGAAGAAATGTTTACCAAAAAAAAAAACCCCAAGGGCAAAAGGGTTTAAAACTGAGATCTAAGCACCCTGTTTGCATTTTTTTTAACCAGGCCACCCCAAATATCAGATGCATTACAGGGGTTTTACCGAGCCGAATTGTTTTTTTTTTCACTAAATTGCCTGATTTATCCTCAGTAGAACGGGTTCATGTTTATGGTGCATTCTCATTTATATTGTCACAATAAAATTGGCACTGGCGGAAAAAACATATACGATTTTTGCCTAGCAATGTCTCCGACAGAGACGGTTGCTAGATTTACCTACCGCCTTCAAACATTTATGGGACCATTGGTTGCCATCCCAAACCTAGGCGGCAGGATTCAGAAAACCCGGGAAACCTGTTGCCTCCGGGGCCCCAATCCATTTAGAGCCCCTTTTTTGCCCGGGAGGTTTTCCCCAATAAACTTATTCCTTTCACTCTAATATTGTAATAACTTATATCTGATATATTATCATTGCATTCACCACATATAAAGTCTCATTGATTCCAACCACGTCTTTTTCATTATTTTTTGAAAATAAGTGAAACAACGGAAAAAGGGAAAATCATTTTTCTTTTTCTAAATAAAAATATAAACTGTTTTAAAATTTCAAGAACATTTTCAAAAAGTTTTATATGAAATCAATAAATCAAATTGGCGGGTGAAGCGTCATTTTTTTTAAAACTTGGGACCCCCCCCTTGGGGTTTTGGAATTAATGTAGAGAAACTTAGCTAAGACCTGATTCATTTTTCTCCTTTGTGCCCGGTTAATAAAGGGCAAGAAAAAAAAGATGCACCCTTTTTTTTTCTATGCTAACAATAAGCAACATGACAGAAACTGTTAGATGCATGTTGGAATCCGTGTTTCTGACCCAAAGCAGACCCAAACAGCCCCAAAACAAGTCAGTGTGATTTACTTTATTTTTTCTATACAACGCGCCCCAGTGTTCAACGTCTGAAACGCCGGGTGTGTGTTTTACATTCATCTTTCGATGCATCTTGGATCGTTTAAAGAATTGACATTAAATTTTTTGATCCTTTTAAAACCGCAGCAACACATGGGGTGTGTTTTCCTGCTGCACAGAAAAGTATGAAACATGCACCAACTTGGGGTACGTTTTGGATACTTTAGGGGCACCCTTTTTTGGATTGAAAAAAAAACAGTGTGAACAACATTTGGGGGGCCCATGTATGAAAATGTCTAGTCAAAAAACTCACTTCTTTTCCCCATAGCGTAATCAAGCACCCCTTTCATTTTATAAAAAGTGAAGGGGCGCCTAAATTGGTTTTCGGGGGCAAAAAAGGGAATTTTTAAACCTGACTTTTTCATACTGGTCCGTCTTAAAATAATTCCCCCATGCCATTATTTTCGTTTTTTTGTATCTATGACTAAGCAGAAAACCAAAGATAAAAAACATCCCATGTGGATTAACCTAAGTTTAAATTTAATATATTAAAACATCCCCCCGGGCCCATGCCCATGGGGAAGCGGGGCATTTGCCCCGGGGGGGTTTGGTCGGGCGGGGCCGCTCGGTCCCCCCGGAGGGGGGCTTTTTTTCCCCCGGGTTCTTTAAAATTTGGGGGCTTTTTGGAAATGAATTTGGGGTTTTCGGGAAGCGGGTTTTTTAAAATAGGGCGCAAGACCCGGCGTTTCTTGGGCGAAGTCTAAAGGGAAAAAGCCAAAGAAGGCGAAAGGCCTCAAAACCGGCCCCGGCGGACCACCCCAAATTTAAGCCGGGGGGACGCGTTTTCCCCTTTCCTCTTTCCCCCGTTGTAAGGGGTGTCGCCCCTATAGAAAATCTCCCCAAAAGGGAAAAAATTTTTTAAAAAGGTTTTTGGGGGGGGCCCCATTTTCCAGAGACTGCATCTCTTACGTTCTAATTTTTGATTTTTTGGGTTATTGGAATGAAGTCCAGTGTGTGGTCCAAAATTCCACTGCATATACATTTTAATGCTATCTGCTCATTTTTGGAGCAATTGAATATCCCAAAAGGGTTATCTAAGCCCTTTTTTTTTGCTATTGTATTCATTTTCAGAAAATGCAAAATTTTTTCAATTTAAAAAAACCAGTTAATTTTTTGGCTCTTTATTTTTTTGCGCAATTTTTTATCCAAGGGCTATTAAAAAACTTTGTTTCTATTGTAGTCGTAAAAAAAAAGGGTTTTTTTTTTTTTTTTTAAAAAAGCCCCAAAAAAAAAAATTTTTCCGTAGCATAATTTAAAATCCGAAGGTTAATTAATGTTTTTTTGTTTTTGTGGTCAGCAAAAAACACTCCCTTTTAAAAAGCTACATACTTGTAATTTTTTGCCCTCCTTTCTTTTCGCAATTTAGATCCCAAAGGGTTTTTAAGTGTTTTTTTTGCCCTTTTTTTGGTCAAAAAAAAACGTTTTAAACCGCTACATACTGGTAATTTTTGGCGTCATTTTTTTTTGGGGAAATTTAGATCCAAGGTTTAAATTTAAACTTTTCTGCTGTTGTGGTCATAAAAAAAACGTCGTTTTACACCTACATAGCTGGTAATTTTTTTGGGAGTCATTTTTTTTTTCGCAATTTAAAAATCCAAAGGGGGAAAATTTAAAGGTTTTTTTTTTGCGTTTAGTCAAAAAAATACACGTGTTTTAAACGACATAGCTGGTAATTTTTTTGGGACTCATTTCTTTTGCGCATTTAATTCCCAAGGGTTTAAATTTGTTTTTTCTGCTGTTGTGGTCAGTAAAAAAACTGTCGTTTTAAAAAAAGATACATACTGGTAATTTTTTTTTGGGAGCTCATTTCTTTGCCCAAATTTAATCCAAGGTTTTAATTAAGCGTTTTTTGTGTTGTAATCATAAAAGAAAGGTTTTTTTCAAAACCAAAGAAGAAATTTTTTCCTTAGCATAATTTATGTCCAAAAATTAATTAAGCCTTTTTCGTTTTTTTATTCAGAAAAAAAACACAGATTTTTTTAAAAAGCACATACAAGTAAAAAATTTTTTTTGCCCATTTTGGGTGAATTTATTCCAGGGTTACTCCAAACTTGTTGTGGGTTTTATTGGAGTCCCCTCGGTTTTGTTTTATAAAATAAGATATCTTATTTAAAAAAAAGTCTGAATATTTTGAAAAAACATATGTCAACAGAGAGGGGCAGGTCTTAATGCGATGCAGTGGCACAAACTTCTGGAACAGGGATAGGGTCCCCCAGCACAGTAAGGGGGCGTCGCAGCAGGGGGCACTCCCGGGAGGCCGAATGCCGTGTCCCCTCAGCGGGGCCTGTATTGACCAGCAACCAAGGGTTTCTTGATTGGTTGACTAGGTCATCCCACTTCCTTCCAGATAAACATCTGAAAAACCCCAGTCAAGAGTCGGTGGGGAATGTCAGACACAACCCTTATTTTGGCATGGGCCCAGGAGTGGGTCAGCGGCCCTCACCTGTCCTCAACCTGCCTCTGTCCCATCCAGTTCCCTCAGCCAGAGATCTACAAATGTGGTCCTGGGCTCAGCACCACTATACACAAAGGTTTGAACAATTTGAGGAGGTCAGTCAGCAGCTAACTTGGAAAGCGAAGAAATGGGCCAATATCCCCTGCTTCTTGCAGTAGGCGGCAAAGTATAGATGTGGAGAGTGGCATGGGAGGTCATGTTGTGAGGGGCGCCCTGAAAACCAAGACCGTTGAGGAGGACAGCAGTGAAGATCAAAAAATAATTTCGATGATTATGTTAGCCGACCGCACTGGGAGCCGGGTAAAGCAAGGGCTTTATCATCGTCAGGGAAGAGGGCGTCAGTTTGCGCGTCAGGCAACGGCCGCATCCAGCAAGGGGGGAAAGTGTGGCCGTGAGCCCAGCAGGGTAAGCAGCAAGTGCGGGGGCGGAAGCCAAGCGGCCACGGGTAGAAAAACTTGCTTCGCAGGTCCAAGAAAGTAGTGGGCACAGGGCTCGCGGGCAGCGGGTAGTAGTCACTCAGTGCGGAGCGTTGGACGGTAAAATTCAGCTACTCGGCGGTGGTGGCAGTTCTTTGCAAAGGGACACTGGAGGAGCCGAATTTGGTATATGTAAAATCTGTGGGCAGAAAGTGAAGCATGGCCAGGGAGCTGATGTTGGCACCCACGGCCCTGCGTCAACCCCCATGCAGCGTCACCATCCGGTGGGGCCTGGGAGAAACGTGGCTAGATGTGGTGGTCCATTCTGCAGTGCAGCAGCCCCAGTGGCAAAGCATGCCATTGCAGCCGTCAAGGCTCCACCACCTCTGCAGAAGGGATGTTTCTCTTTGCTATCATCTCCCCGGTCAGATGCTCCTGCTCCTCGCTACTCAATGGCGCCAGCAGTCGTTCAACGAGGCGATTGCAAAGAGATTAACCCGTATGCGTCCTAACATCTTAAGGTGCGAAGCTGACATGCTCCTGTCCCAAGTTGTTGGTACTGCAGTCCCTCCCTTTCCAAATGGTGGACTCTGCACCGTTCAGAGAATAAATGGCTTGTGCCGAACCGAGGTGGAGAGTTCCAAGCCGTAATTTATTTTCCAAAAAGCCAGTACCAGCCCTTTACAAATATGGAGATTTTAACATCCCAATTGATGCACACCTCCCTGCTGCCAGCAAACTCCTCTCACTCTGCTCTTCCTTTGGCCTCTCACAGTGGACCTCTGGATCCACCCACAGAGATGGACACACACTGGACCTCATCTTCACCCGCCTCTGCCCCCCTATCTGACATCTCAAACTTCCCTCACCCCATATCTGACCACAACCTGATTACCTTCTCCACCATCTCCACTCCACCTGCTCCTCCTGTCTCATATCTAGTACACCCACGCAGGAACCTACAAAACCTCAACCCTCGCACTCTCTCTGACTCTCTTGCACCTCTTTCTACCATATCCTCACTTGACAACCCAGACACAGCCGCTGCTTTCTACAACAACACAATCATCACCGCCCTTGACTCAGTCGCTCCTCTCACACACAACAGAACCCGCAACATCAACAGACAACCCTGGCACACAGCCTCCACCAAACAACTGAGGCGAGCTTCCAGAATTGCTGAACGCCGCTGGAAGAAAAGCCGCTCCACCGACGACTTCACTTCTTACAAACAATCGCTACACGCATTTAAGTCTGCACTCACTACCGCCAAACAGGAGTACTTCACCACTCTCATAGCCTCCTTGTCCCCCAACCCCAGACATTTATTCAACACCTTCAACTCTCTCCTTCGCCCCCCAGCACCTCCTCCCCCATCTCTCCTATCAGCGGACGATTTTGCAACTCATTTCTTAAATAAGATCAACCTCATCAGAGAAAGCTTCACCCCTCAGTCCCCACTACCCACCTCTATACCCCTACCATCGCCATCACCCACCCTCACCCTGACACAGTCCCTGGTGAACACTTCCATAACCTGCTTTCCCACTGTTAGTCATGATAACCTCTCCTCTCTAGTGTCCAAATCCAACCTCACTACCTGTAACCTTGACCCACTGCCATCCTACCTCATCCCAGACCTCCAGCACTGTTTATTTTCCCAGCCCCACCCATCTTTTCAATCTATCATTAACCTCTAGCATCTTCCCTTCCTCTCTTAAACACGCGACCATCACACCTATCCTTAAGAAACCATCTCTCGACCCCTCCTCACTGTCCAACTATCGCCCCATCTCACTGCTCCCTTTTGCATCCAAACTCCTCGAGCAGCACGTCTATCTTCAGCTGTCCTCCCACCTCTCCTCCAACTCTCTCCTTGACCCGCTCCAATCAGGCTTCCGTCCCAACCACTACCACTGAAACTGCCCTAACCAAGGTCAACCAACGACCTAGTAACTGCTAAAGCCTCACCCACTACTTCCCGTCCTTCTCCTCTTAGACCTGTCCTCTGCCTTTGACACGGTCGACCACTCCATCCTGGTTACAAATCCTCTCCTCCCTCGGCATCACGGACCTGGCCCTCTCCTGGATCTCCTCGTACCTCTCTGAACGGACATTCAGTGTCTCTCACTCCTGCACCACCTCCTCCTCCCACCCGCTCTCTGTTGTGTGTCCCTCAGGGTCTGTCCTGGGCCCACTCCTCTTCTCTATCTACACTCTTGGTCTGGGTCAGATCATAGCCTCGCATCGCTTTAACTACCACCTGTACGCGGACTACAACCAGCTTTATATATCTCCGGTCCTGACATTGACTCCCTTCTCTCCCGGATCCCAAAATGCCTATCATCCATTTCCTCCTTCTTCTCCTACCCGTCGCTTAAAACAAAATGTAGATAAAACAGAATTCATCATCTTTCCACCGTCCCTCTCTACCCCTCCACCTGATCTTCTCTATACTGTTAATGGCCACACCCTCTCAACACTCCACAAGTCCGCTGCCTTGGGATAACCTTTGACTCCTCTTTATCCTTCAAACCACACATCCAAGCCCCACCTCTGCCTGCCGTCTCCACCTGAAAAATATTTCACACATCCGCCCATTCCTCAACTCTGACACTACTAAAACGCTAGTCCACACCCTCGTCATCTCCCGCCTTGACTACTGCAACATCCTTCTCTGTGGCCTACCCAGTTAGCACCCTCGCTCCCTCCAATCCATCCCAACTCTGCTGCTCCGTCTGATTCACCTCTCTCCCACTAACTCCTCTGCCTCTCCCCTCTGCCAATCCCTTCAGTGGCTGCCCATTGCCCAACGAATTCAGTTCAAATTACTAACCCTGACCTACAAGGCTCCCATAACCTCCCCCTCCATACATCTCTGCCCTAATTTCCAGATACCTCCCCTCACGCAATCTCCGCTCCTCACAGGACCTTCTCCTCTGCTCCCTCTCTCATCAGCTCCTCACATAACCGTCTCCAAGACTTCTCCCGTGCTTCACCCACACTCTGGAACTCATTAA
This sequence comes from Phyllomedusa bahiana, assembly GCA_025379985.1. Taxonomy (NCBI): domain Eukaryota; kingdom Metazoa; phylum Chordata; class Amphibia; order Anura; family Hylidae; genus Phyllomedusa; species Phyllomedusa bahiana. The sequence goes on along the minus strand of JAODAL010077294.1, from coordinate 3,343 downwards.
CCCAAAACATCAGACTCTCCCCAACTTTCACCAGTTTCAAAAGCAACCTGAAAACCCATCTCTTCAGAATAGCCTACAACCCACATTAAACCCACCACCACTACACCGGCCCGCAAGCATGTTTGCCCCACACCTTCTGTCTCTCCCCCTTCTTCCTTGTAGATTGTAAGCCCTTGCGGGCAGGGTCCTCTTTCCTCTCTGTTTCAGTTACTAGTCATTTTTGTCACCATTGTATTTGTTCAATATTTGTTATGTATGTAATTCCTCTTAAATGTACAGCGCCCTGGAATTAATGGCGCTCTAAAATAAATAATAATAATAATAATAATAATAATAATAATAATAATAATGTAGAACAGAAGGTGGGCCAGTCCTTGAGCTTATCGGTTTGTTCCAAGGTGCACGGCAGCTCGGACGTCTGGAGCTGTAACTACGGTCAGGGCCAATACATGTCCTTTACGGCCCACTGGGTAAATGTGCTTTCTGCCCAGGCAACCAACAACTTGGACAGGAGACACCGCTTTCTCCTCCACGTTGTCAAACGCTGCGCTCCTGCGCATATGTTCCGCCTCCTCCCACCACCACCACCATCTCAGCCTCCACAAGTACTTCTCCATCATGCCAAATGTGTAGGGCACAGCGGTTTCACGCAGTTCTACACCTGGCTTGCCGAGGCGAACGAAGTCACACAGGGGAGGAACTGCTCCGCGTCATGCAGCAAGAAATCGATGTGGCTTTCTCCGCGCCAATTGCAAATCAGAACCATGGTGACGGACAATGGGAGTAACATGGTGTCCGCTCTGCACCGAGGAGGGATGGTCCATGCGCCCTGCATGGCGCATGTGTTCAATCTGGTTGTGAAAAGGTTCCTGAATTCTTCTACCGATCTTGAAGGCATTACAAAAATGGGCAGGAAACTGTGCATGCACTTTATCCATTCCTACAAAGCCAGGCATACCATCCTCGAGCTGCAACGGCAGAACGGCCTCCCCCAACACACGCTGATATGCGATGTTTCCACACGTTGGAATTCCAGAATTTAGTACAAAACTGGAATACTGAACTACAAGCAAATGCTGCAAAACTGGCTTGGGGTGAGCTTCTTCAGTATGAAGAATGAGAATCGTATGTCCAAATTACAGACAGGAAAAACCGCCTCCGCCTCCTCCTTGAGCCTCGCCTGTCATATCCGTGTATCGTACCTCTTGCCTCCGTCCCTTGACCACGATCCTTGCCGGCTGTCCTGACCTTACACTTGTCCCCGACTCCGAGTTTGCCTTACGATTTTGTACCTCGCTACACCTCGACTGCCACTGCAAGCAAGTCACGTCAGGGGTAATGACCTGGTAGACTCCCGCCGCAGCAAGTCCATCCCACTTTGCGGCAGGCTCTGGTGAAAACTGGGATCTACTTAGATTCCGCTCCCTGGCGGGGCAATTGCCATCGTCCCCTTACTGTGCTGCGATCTGTGGTAGCTCCAGTAACCTACTACTGTGTTCTTTGACGCTATTGTAGGATCTTAGCCCTCAGCTCGTTTTTTTCCAGCTTTCGCTGCCATGACTTTATCAGGCTGCCTTCCCGCTTCAGTTTTTTGGTCAGTTTTCCCCCTGTAAGGGCACAGAGAATTTTAGAGTGAAGCGATTCTAAGAGCGGCGGCAGTCATGTGCGTGTCATACTAAAACACAGCATTGTATGAAGACCAAACCAAGCTCCCTCTGCATATTTAAGCATGGCACAACGTTCTACAGTACCCTAAAGGCTCTCTGCAGCCTGGAAATAGCTGTTATTTAACGCGATTCGTCCCGAAGTAATTCGGACCGAAACTAATTTTGTCGGAAAATTCGGGGAAGTCGGCGAACCGAATTTTTGAGAAATTCACCCATCTCTAACTATAGTTTTAAATCTCCCACACGCCAATATCAGGCGCATCACAGGCGGAGCGCACTAGAACCGTACGAAGTTATAGATTTATAGCTTCAGTACGGCAATTATAGGAGCATTACTTTCAAAGTGGTTTACCTGAGCCAGAAGACCGGCTTCATAAATCAGGCGCATTCTACACTATTCTCATGCGCTTTAAAATTGGCGTCTAAGCACCATAAATTATACATGTCGCCCTAACTCTATATTAGCTCCACCTGGGGAACTTTTCAATCATAAACTAATACTACCACAATTGTGGTGCATGAATTTGCTATAATAGCATAGAATGAAAAGGGGCCCTCTCCCAATTATGGGTCACATGTATGAAACCTGTCTAGGTCTAAAATTCACTTTATAGCCCATAGCAACCAATCAGAGCGCCCCTCTCATTTTTCCAGAGCACCATACGAAATGAAAAGGGTGCTCTGACTGGTTGCTATGGGCAACAAAGTGAATTTTAGACCTAGACAGTTTTCATACATGTGGCCCTATGTGTATTATTTTCATTAGCACCCTGGAAAGGTTTAAAAAGGTTTTCCATTTGATGGCCATCAAAAATGCTTGTTTAGACAATGTATTAGCTTTTTTCTTGCAACTCTATATAGTTTTTATAGTCCTGCAACAAACTTACTATGCGATTTTACATTTGAGGGAGGTTTAACGCGTAGCTTTTTTTTTAGAAAAATACTGCAGTCTTTGTAGCAGTTTTTTTTTAACTGAAGCCAGGAGGAAGGTAAAGGAAAAATAATGTCTTTAAATTTTTTATTAATTTGGAATCCACTCCTGGATATAGTTTAAAAAAAATGTAGTGGCCTTTTTCAAAAAAACACTGTTTGACACCAAAGAATTTTAGAATAAATGTTGCATTTTTTAGGCTTTTTTGGGTCATTGGGATTTCTTTTTAATTAGCAGAGCATGCCATAGGTATGACTTTTTCAGTTGTTTATCCATAGACTTCTCTATTTAAAAAATGCTGAAAGAAACAATGGTAAAAATTGTCTAGCATAATGCTATATATGCAGGAAAAAGAGTTCTAGATACCAACACCAAAATCTAATCTTAATAGTGAAGCATGATGGAGCAAACAACATTATTTGGGGATGCTTTGCCGGCTTAGGGCCTAGACTCCGTGTTATCATGGAGAGAACAAAGAATTTGAAGGTGTATCACAACATTTTATAGGTGATTGTAAGGACAGCAGGCTATTACCTCAAGCTAAAGAGAGATTAGGTGACGGAATAAAACAATGATTCAAAATACACAAGTAAACCAAAGAATGTTTATAGAAAGACTCTTGTTTTGTAATAGCCAAGTCAAAGTCCTGACTTTAACCCGGTCGAGATGCTGTTAACTGAGTTGAGGATGTGTATGGAAGGCATGCCAGAAATATTGATGAACTAAAACACCATTTTTTTTGTTA
>JAODAL010077293.1:0-13317 GCA_025379985.1 Phyllomedusa bahiana | reverse complement strand
CCCCTTTTCCCCAACCGAAAAACCTCACTCCTCTGGCATCTGCTATTCTCAAAGTAGAATGCCGTGGGGCTTTTTTCCTCAAAAAGAAAAGGGTTTCAGGTTTTTTGGAAGGCTTTGGGCAAAAATTTAAGGAAACTATTTTCCCTTTACAGTGCCACATGCTTTGTGGTTTTTGGGAGGTCATGATTTGGTGTTGACACCATAGAGGGAGTTGAGAAGCAAAAGTGGTAGAAAAATTATGAAAAAAATTGCATTTTTTGAAATAATTAAATTTTTCACTTTTTTTCTTTCGTTTCTTGCAGATTTGCTGCTGCCCAAATTTTTATTTTGTTTCCCAATTTGGGAATTGCCAAGCCATGTCACATTCACCTTTTGCCTTTTAATTTAAAAATTTTTTGTTGGGCCAACCTTTTGGGAAGGATTTTTTGGATTGTATGCATGGGGGAAATGGCTAAATCCTTTTTTAACCCCGTGCCCCTCCCCCCCCCGGCTGTTTTTAACAAGAACAAAAATGTACGGGACCCTCCCCAGAAAAGGGGAAGGCCCTTTTGAAGGCACCAAGAGAGGTAAAGATTTTTTTAGAGTGGGCCAAATCAAAAACTAAAACCCCCTTACAGTTGTTTTGTAAAAAAATTGGTGCCTTAAAATTACCTCAGATTTTTTCATTTTTAAATTACATTTTACAGAAATGCAACCTCTAAAAATTTTTCAGTATTTACCCTTAAAACTTTTGCAGGGGTGCTGCTGCCATTTTTGCGTGTTTGCTTTTCTTTAAAAAGCCATTTTAAGCTTGCACCTGTGCCATTTAATTTAGTAAATTTTGGGGAGCTGCGCCCAAATTTTTTTTTTTTTTATGGTTTGTTTAAGAATAAATTTCACCCCACCTATCCCTTTTTTGGAAACCAAATTACTCATAAACTTTGTGCCTTTTATGAGTGACAGAAATTCTGAAATTTCCCAGCAAAAGGGTTTTTTTTCCAGTCACAGGGGGTTTGCAGGGCAGGGAAAAGCTTTCTTGAATAAATAATAGCAGCTGAGAATCTGGGTACGGGAGGTTAGCACAGACCACACCCATCACCCAATAAAGCGTGTCCCTAGCCTTTGGGGGAACCCAAATTTGCACCCCCAACAATTGTGTAATACTTGCTTTAATTTCTCTGAGTTTGGGGCATATTTGGGGGCCATTTCCCCACGAAATGGTTTTGGGGCATTTTTTTTCAGGGGGTTTTGGGCGGCTTTGCAAACCCGTCTGAAAAAAGGCCGCAAATTTTTTAAAAGGGGCTGCTATGGAAAACCTTTGCACAGTCCCCACTCCCAGGGGTTTTCCCCGGGCCCACCCGGTTTTTCAAACCCCCACCAGCGGCCCAAAAAACCCTTGAACATGTTTAAAGTTTTTTCCGGGTCCTTTTTTTGAGGGAATATGAACATTAAATAGGAAGGGGAAAGGGTTTTTTCCCCCCCCACTCATCCCCGGAAAGAAGCCGCCCCCCTGGGGGCCGTGTGCACCACAAAAAGGGAACAAAAAACCGTTTTCGGTTAAAACAGCCCGGGGAAATTTTTTCCTGGGCCCGGGGGGAAAAGGGTTTTAAAATTTGCTATTTTCTTCGCCTAAAAGAAAACTTTGGAAGACTGGCTGTTTTGAAAAAGAAAGGGCATTTTGAATGGGGAAAGTACAGGCAATTTTGGGAAGGCTGTTTTTTTGGCTTCCCAACAAATTTTTTTACTTTTCCCTCCTGCACCACACGGGAAAGGTCCCCCCCCGGAAAAGGTTTTAAAGGGGCCCTTTCCCACAAAACGGCACAGGCCAAATCCCCGGGTCCCGGGTTTTCCCGGGCCGTATTTGTCCGTTTTGGGGCCTTCCCCCCCCACCCCGGGGGGGAAAACCCCCTTTTTCCCCTCAGGGGGAACGCTGCACTTTTTTTTGCATAGGGGGAAAACCTTTGGGTCTTTTTTTCCCGGCCCGGGTTTTTAAAGGTGGTTTTAAAAACCGCAAACTGCTGAAAAACCCGTCCGAAAAAAAACCCTTCCCCGCCGGGGGGGAAACATCCCCTTTGGGGGGCCCTTTTTACATGGCAGGGGAAAAAATATATTTCTTTTTTTGCGGCAGTCCCCAGGGCCGGGGGGGGGAAGGGCTTTTTCCCCGGGCGTGAGCGGAAACACCCTCCCCCCTCCCATTGAAAAGCACACTTCCGCCCGGGAAAACCCGGACGGAAGTTTGTGCATTTTTCAATTTTTTTCGCCGGCCTAAAAAACCCCGAAAACCGCTGAAAAAGGGGGCCAAAAACCCGTGCCGGTGGACTTTCCCTAAGGAGGGTTTTTTTTCCCGACTTTTTCGGTTTTGGGAAACCCCTTTTTCGAAAACCTGCAACAATCTCTCCCCCATAGATTTTCAATAAAAAAAAACCGCCCTGCGGGTCCCCACTGAACTTTTTTTTTTTTTTCCTCCGCCGGGCGGTTTTTTTAGACCCCCCGACGGACCGCAAAACATTGAACATTCACAATCTTCCACCAGGTTTTTCAAAAAACGGAAAATTAAAAAATTGGAGTAAAAGTAAACCGCCAAAACGTGGAGGCATTTTTTTGGCGCGTTTTTTGGTGTAGTTTTTTGGCGCGGTTTGGGTTTTTTTGCAAAAAAAAAGTAAGAATAATCCCCCCTATAGTGGTGTGTTTTTGGAGGTCCTTTTGCACTTTTTTTTACAAAAGGGAAGGGCCCCGCACATTATTTTCACTTCCTGGCTTGGGGGAAAGGAGGACGCACCAACATTCCACCAAAAATTTCCCCAGCAGTGGTGGGGTTTTCAGTTTGGGAAAAGAGGGGTTTTATGGGCCTCTTTTTTAGCCCAAAAATTTAAAAACCCCTTTGTTATTATGCGTTAGCATGCACATGTCTGAAAGTGTTTTGGGCCCTTTTCACCAATTTTTGAAATATAGTATTTTGTTTAAAATTTTTCATAATTTACATTAGGCCACATTTTTTTAAATATTGCGGGTTTTGATTTGTTTTGTTTTTTTTGTTTTTTTTTTTCTTATTTTTTACACAGGTTTCATGCCCCCCCAATTGGGGGGACCAAACGGGACCCCGGGAAAAGTAACCAAAACTCAAGAATTTCTGCATGGATTCAGATCTGCCAGTACTGTACCCGGGGGGGGGGAATTGGGGCGGGCCCATTAGCCCCAACCCAGGGGCTCATCCGTAATGTTTTTTTTTATTTTAAACACTATTGTTTTATATTGTTTAAGAATTTTAATTGGACTTTTTTTAAAACTTTTGGGCTTCCAAAAAAAGCCAAAAGCGGCGCCTTTCCTTTTCCCAAAATTTATTTGTTCCAAAAAAAGGGGATTCGGTTTTGGGCTTTAAAGGGTTGCAGCAGGGGATGTTTCCCCCTTTTACAACAACAGGTTGTGGTGACAGGAGAAAAGGGAATAGGAAAAGTGGGAAATTCCAAACGAAAAAGTCACGGTCATACACCTTTTAAATTTTAAAACCCCCTAATTTCTTCCACCCGTTGAGGATGGGACTAAAAGTTGGGAAAAACTGCGTTAAACCCCTTTCATCAAGTTTGGCCCGGGGGGCCGAAGGGGGGCGAAGTGGGGCCTTTTCCCTCCCGTCCCTCCAAAAATTTGCAAAATGCGGATTTAGCTGATGTTCATCTTAAACGCAAACGGAACTTTTTCCGGGCCGGGAATTTCTTTAAATTTTTGTGAAATGTCCCCTTTTTCCTTTTAAAAAATAGAAGTTTAATATTTGTTTTTTTTTTACCCCTAGGAAAATCAGGGAATGGGCGCTTTATGCCAGGCCGGGGTTTTTCCCCCAAAGATATGATGAAAATTTAGCAGGGGAAAAGTGAACCCCAACCCCCTTTACGGAGGGCCAGAGGGCCCCAGAAGAAGCGGCGGGAGAGAAGGAAAGCTTTCAGGAAAACCCTTTAAAGGGGTTGGGGGAAAACCCCCCGTGGGAAGGGGAAAATCGGCTTTCAGCGGCCCTTTTACAAACCAAACCCCGGGGGCTAACCCCACACAACTTCCCGGTTTCCCCCCCCCCACGCACGCTTCCAAAAAATAGGGGGAGTCAAAAGGACCCCCCCCCGTTGGGGGGACAAAAGAGGGGGAGGGAGAGGGCAAAGCTCCCGTCCTTTTTATACGGCGGGACCCGGCGAGAAAAGATCGGGACCCATTTTGGGAAGGGTATTCTTGCGGGGGCGCCTTTTCCACCTACCTTCGTCCCATTGTCATGACGAGTTTTCCCAAAGTACCTTTTTTCGGGCCGGGGGGGCAGCCTTTTAATCACCCCGGGCCCCTTCCTGGAGGGGAAACGGTTTTGATTAAAATCGCCCCTGCGGGGGGTTACTGGGCCCCTGCCTGGGGCGCCTCTTCCCCAGGGCTTAGAGAGAGGGTCTTGGGCAAATTGCCCTTGAAAAACCCCTCTTTTTTTAGCCCCCCCCTTTTGGCCCGCCCTTTTTTTCCGTGCCTCCTCCACCCCCCCAACCTCAACCTCTTACCCCACCACCATCCCCACCCCCCACTGGTTTGGGGCACCCTGCGTAAAGAAATTGGGTGCCCCAAAAAACCCCAGAAAGGGGGTTTCCCAAACCACGCTCAACCTCCACCTCCAAAACCGCCCCAAACCACCCCCTCCAATTTTCCCCATTCTTTCCCTTTTGATTTGTCCTCTCCCACGTACACCATTTTGAAAAATTTTTAAATTTTATTTTTTGTTTGGGGTTCCTTTAAGGGCAAATTTCCCCAACCCCCTTTTTTTTGATATTCCGGGTTTTTTAAAATTTTAAAATTTGTGGTTATTTATATTTTTATTTTAAAAATTTATTATTAATTTTAAAATAATTATTTTTTTTTTTTTTAAAAAAAAATTATATTGTTTATATTTATACCCAATGAATTTCTCAAAAGGAAATAAAAAATTATTTTAGTTTGGGGTCGTTTTGGGACCATTGGGTCAGTCTACCCATGTAGAGTAGTAAACCCAATATCTAAAAGTAAACCCAAGTTTTAAAAAAGGATAAAATCTAAATAAAGATATCTGAAAAAAAACCAAAATTAAAACCGGAAATTTGGGGCCGAAGGGGGCTGGGGAAAAACCCCTTTTTTCTTGTAAGTATCAAGGTTTTTAAAAAAAAAAAAAAAAAAACCTATTCCCCATGATAAACTATTGCGGTTTTATTTTGCACCCATCTACCTCCTGGCTTACCACCCAGTTAATCCCCCAAAGAATATTATCCACCTCAGCGGCTCTCTCCTTCGCACACCCATGTTTTCCCAACTCAAAACCCCCCTCCTTTCCCTTTTCAAATACCCCCAAACCACCTGCTCACTTTATTCCCTGCACAAACGCCGCCCCATATTCTTTCCTGAACCAAGGTGATCTTTTCTTTCCCCCGGCTTCTTGCTGAAAGGTGAAAAATTTTTCCAAACCCCCGGCCCCCCTCCAATTATTGCCTTCCCACCTCCTCCTCCCATAGAAAACCCGCAAACCCTAATTGCAAATTCGCTTTTACATCTTTTCCGTCCCTTTAAAATGTGCTTGTGGAACCCCCCAAACCCGTTTTGCAACAAACTCACTGCTGTTTTTTGGCCTTTTTTCTCCCCAAACCCTCCCCCCAACCTGCTGGGGCCCTCACAAAAACATGGCCCCGGGCCATTTTACACCGCTTCCCTTGCCGCTCTAACCTATGGCGGCCTACACTTCACCCACACCCCCGACCTAGAAAAAGCCGATGGAGGTTTTTTGTCATACCCTTTTCCCTCCACACGGAAATTCCCAATTCTTTCCCCCCTGCACCCTAACTCCACTTTCCCCCCCTTTGAGGTCCACACCCTCAACTCTTTCGCCTTTCCCCCCTTTTCAGACTCGCGGTTTGAAACGACCCCCTGGCTCACCCCACCGGGTTTTCTAGTCTTTTTGCTGCCGGGGTTTCCCTCATTTTCCCTCTCAAATGAAATACCCCTCCATCATGGGTGACTTTAACACCCCTTTTTTGAGGGACCCCATGTCCCCCTTTTTCCTCTCAGACCCTTTTTCCAAAAAACCTCTTTTTTTTTTGGGCCTCTCGCATTTTTACTAACTCTCCCACCCAAAAAGGGATGGGAACTCCCTGGATTTTGGTTTTCTGAAAAACCATTCCCCCAATCTCTAATTTTTAATAATTCCCCTTACACCTCTCTGATCACAATCTTTTTTCCCTTCAACTATTACTAATTCTCACCCTCTTGGACCCCACCTCCCCGTTTTTTCCCATTCAAAAAATATCCACTCCATGAACATAAGGAATTCACAGATGCCATAAGCCCCTATGCCCAAATCCCCTCCCTTCCCCCTGAAGGGGTTTAAAAACAATTTTAATAAACTCCCTCCCCCCACCAACACTTTGGGCCCCGTCCACCCCCCCCCCCCCCCCCCCCCCCCCCCCCCCCCCCCCGCCCCCCCCCAAAGGGTCAGTTCCCCACGCCATGGAAACACGCCTCAGACTCGCCATCTGCAGCGATTTTCCCAGATGTCGGAGGGTCTGTGGAAAAAGGGTCGAAGCCCCCTGCAGAGTTTCTCCATTCAAATTCATGCTCGGGGATTTTACCCAAACGCCCTTCATGCACCAAACAAAAATATTTCACCTCCCAATTCGCAACCTTACATAAAAACCCTAAACGCCGGGTTTTTGACCCATCCACTCCCTTCAAAAAGGCCTAAAGCTCGGGTTTCGGGTCACTGCCTCTGTGTTAAAGGGCCCGGCCCTCACTTCAAAGAGAAAATTTAAAAAAATCCGGCAAAACTTCCATCTAAAACCCCCAAGCACAGCCATCGGGTTTCCCTCCCCGCACTTCCCCCCACCATTTCTCGCTCTTGACCCACGACAGAAAAAAAATGTCCGGGCTTTGCTGTCTGCGGCCCCCCCACCTGCTCTAGTGCCCCCATTCCTCCCCCTTTTTCCTTCAATCTCCCCCATCTTCCTCACCCTCACCTTACTGCAATCTGTAACCCTCTCTCTCCTCGGGGATCTTCCCATTTTCCTTTAAACATGCTGTTGTAATTTCCCTTAAACTAAAAAAAACCCCACTCTGGCCCCCATCCTGCGCTGATAACTACCGCCCCAGCTCAAACCCTCCCCTTCATCTCCAAACCCCGGGAACGTTTGGGTCTACTCTTGCCAAATTTCCGCTACCCTCTTGCAAAATCTTCTTCTCGACCCCTCTGAAATTTCAGGTTTCCCACACTACACTCCAGGGAAACTACTTAGCAAAAGTCTCCAATGATCTCCAAAACAGCTAAATCTCAGGGCAACTACTCTTTGTTGTTTTTTTTGGACTCTCTGAAAGCGTTTGACACGGGTTTGGATAACCAATTCTCCTCACCCATGCTCAGAAAACCATTGGCCTCCAGGCCCGCTCTCTTTTTGTTCTCACCCCTCCCTCTAATGACCGCCCCTTTTCAGTGTCTCATTTCCCAAGGTTCTCCCTTTCCTCTCCTCTTCCTTTTTGCTGTCGGGGTTCCTCAGGGGTTCGTTTTTGGTCCCTCCCTCTTTTTCATTTTACAGGGGCCCCCATTGGAAAAACCATCACCCCAATTTGGCTTCCATTTCCACTCACGCGATGACCCCCCTTTTTTACCCCCCCTCCTCCCGTGACTTTCACCCCTTTCCCTGCTACAAAACACCAGTGACTGTTGTCCGCTGTCTTTGGACATCTTGTTCCCTGTATCTTAAACTAAACCTAAACAAAAAATGAATTCTATTTATCCCCCCATTCTACTAAACACCTTACCCTGCCCTTTTTCTGCCCTCGTGTGTGGCACCACCAAACCTGGGCAGCGGCCCCTGTCTGGGGGTTAAAACTAGATTCCAATCTGTCTTTCACCCCCATACCCAACCCCTTGCCCCCCTCCTGTCATCTGCCCTCGAACTTTCCCCAAGAATCCTTTCCTTTTCTCACTGTGGAAAAAAACTCAAACTCCTTTTTTTTGCTCTTTTTCACTCTCGTTTAAATTCTGCAAACTCCCGCTTTTTCGGTCTCCCCTGTGAAAACTCCCCCCTCTCCATTCTGTCCTGAATGAAAGCAAGCCAGGCTTTTTCTTTTCTTTCCACCCGCTTTTACTGATCCCCTCTACCCTGTGTCGGGGCCCACTGCACTGGTTGCCTACCCCAGTACGGGGATACAACTTAAACTCATCCTCCACTCATAAAGTCTCCAAAAACACTGCCCCCTCCCTCCCTTCTCCCCCCTTTCTCTGTCTACCACCCCCCCAACCTCCCCTCCGCTGATGTTTATCGGGTTTTACACTCATCAACCCTTTCCAACCTCCCTTTTCCCCCCATCTCCAAGGGAATTCACCGTGCGGCCCCCAGTTCTCTGGAACATGCTCCCGGGCGATCAGGCACACTCAGAACCCCTCAAGTTTTAAAAAGGGCCCCGAAAAAACCCCATCTTCTCGTCTGGCCTACCAAATCCCAAATGCTAACACCCCCCCCTCTCCCCCCCCTTTTTCCCCTAGCGCATTTAAAACTGTAAATAGGAACTTTTTTGGGGGGCCCGGGTTTCATCCAAATTTCTACGTATAACAACCCCATTTTTTTGGGTCACATGGCGGGGAAAAATTGTAAATCTAGCACTTCTTCCCCTTCGTTCTCCTGTAAAAACCCTAATAGATTGTAAGCTTTTGGGCGGGGAAAGGGCCCCTCCCCTTGGTCCATCTGTAATTTGTTTTTCCCTTTGTTCAAAGTATTTTATTTTGTTGAAACCCACACCGCCCAAAATTTGGGAAAAAGTGCTGGGGGAAATTTATTTTGGGCGTATAAAAATTAAAGATTTTTAAATTATTAATTGTTGGGGGGGTTTGGGGAAAGTTTTGTAATCGGTGGGGGGGTGGGGGGAACATTGTTTTGGGAAATTTTTTAAAATTTTATTAAAAATTTTTATAATTATTTTTACATAAAAAGAATTTTTTTAAAAGTTACAGTTGTTGTGCCATTTTATTTAGTTTTTAAAATGACTTTAAATTTTTTTTCCATTAAACCAAGAATTAATGAATAAAATTTTAATAATGTAAATTTAAATTATCTAAGGGAAATTACATCCTATTAATGTCCTTTTATAGAAAATTTAATTTTTCTAAAAAAGTATTAATGTTTTGGGGTGTAAGACATCACTTTTCCCCAAAAATTTCTTCAGGTAAAAAAAAAGGCCCAAATTTGGATCATTTTAAAATTTGGTCATTTTTATTACAAAAAAATAAAATTATAGTATTTTTTAAAAAGACACAAATCCACAGGGAAAAATAACAAAAAGAACCCAAAAATTAAAAAATTTTATTTTGAAAATTTAAATTTTTAAAAAAACTTGAAAAAAAAAAATTTTTTTTTTTGGGTTTAAAAGTGGCCACACGGGGAACACAGAAAGGCAGACAGGCATCAACTTTTGTCAGCCACCCAGGGGTTTTGAGAGCTGGAACTGGGGAAAAGGGCAGGCAAATTGCCAGTAAACCCGGGCACCTTGGGATCGAAATGCATGAAGGTGTCTCTCATGCACTGCCGAATCAGACGGACCCCCAGGGGGGAAAAAGGGCAGTTGACAGCTTGGAAAGCGGATTTCCTGGTCACATCTACATCGGTAAATTAGCTTATAGACCCAGACATAGTTTTTACGGACCCCAGGCCCTTTGATTTACCCCCCATACCACATTTTTTCCCCGCCCTTTTGCTGCAATGCACCCGTTTAAAAACCCCTTTTACTTATTTTGTCAGAAATTTTCCCAAAAAAGCATTCCACTTTTTTTTTTTGGAAGGCTTTAAAAAGCTTTTAAAACCCGCCAAGGATATTATCGCCACTGCCCCCAAAAAAATCCCAAGTTTTCTTCGACTTGGGGGACCTCCCGGGGTCCCGTTCATCCCTTTACTACCCGGGGCTTGGGTGCCCCGAAGGTTTTAATTTCACGATCATTTTTTTAAAAGATTTTTTTAGAATTTGAGCCCAGAGCACACAAAAACAAAGTCTTCTAAAACAATTCAAAGATGGCCATGGGAAACACTGGGAGGACCACTGGGGGGAGATAAATAAATCACATGGTTTCTTCACCAATCAGGGATACTTTTGCATGAGTTAAAACTAGGGCCCCCCCTTTAGAAACATTTCCAAAAAACCCCTGGGGAAAACAGGGACAAAAAACCCAAAAAAAGCTGAAAAACAGAATGGTTTTTTTGACAAAAACAGTCCAAAAAACAGCTTGAAAAAGTGCGGCAAAAAAAGGGGCTTTTTTTGACTATTGCCGTTTAATGACCCAAAAGGGGATGTCCCCATACAGGATTTTTGGCCGGTTTTTTTTTTAGGGCCCTTTTTGGTTTTTAGACTGCCTGAAAAAACCCGGGCCCAAAAAAGGGGCCAAAAATTGTGCTCCCAAAGAAACCCGTTGGGAGCCGTACCCACCCCAGGGTTTTCCCCCCGGCGGTTTTTTTCGCCGGCGGGTTCCCGGGGGCCAAAAAAATTGAACATTTCACAAAACTTCCTTTCCGGTTTTTCCGGGGCGGAACATGTGCATTCAATGGGGGGGGGGAGGGGGGTTTTTCCGCTCACGGGGAAAGCCGTCCCCCCCCCGGCCGTGGGGCGGCCGCAAAACCCCCGGGAAAAATATTTTTTCCACTGCCATGTAAAAGGCCCCTAAGGGCATGTCCCCACGGCAAGGGTTTTTTGGCCGGGGTTTTCCCCGTTTTCGGTTTTTTTGAAACCAAACCCGAAAAAACCCGGGCCCAAAAAAAGGCACAATGGTGCTCTATCAAAACCCTTGGCAGCAGTCCCCCCCTGCACCCGGTTTTTTTCCGTCGGACGGGGTTTTTGGGCCCCCGGCGTCCGCTCAGAAAAAATTTTTAGAAGCAAAAATTTTTCCGTCCGGTTTCCCCACGGGGAAAATGTGCTTCCAATGGAGGGGGAGGGGGTGTTCTCCGCTCATCGCGGAAAATAAGGGAAATAAAAAATGCTCACCTTTTTATACCCGGGGTAGTTTCCCAAAGTCGTCCATGTTGGGTTTGGGTAGGTAGTTTTTCCGTCCCGGTTTCCCCCCCGGCCCGGGTATGCCAAAAAAAATACAAATGCCGGATTTCCTGGTGCTGGCCCCTGCAAAGGGGCCCGCGGGCCCTGAGGGAAATCCCAAAAAACCCCGGTTTTCGGGGAAAAAATACACAACTTTATTGAAAGATTAAAAAAGGGAAACGCACAAAAAATGCCACAGGATGCCTGTTTAAGTGCAGGGGATCCTGGGCATTGTTTTTTGCCCCTGCCCCTTTTTTTTTTTTTTTAAAAAAAGTTGTTTTTGTTTTCACCGCAACCGGGGTTTGGGAGTTCCTCCGGCCAGGCCCGCAGTGGTCACACCAGGATTTTCCCGGGAATTTTTTTATTCATCGCGGGGGGGAAAAGCCCTCCCCCCCCCCCCCCCCGTGGGCCCTGGGGGCGGGCGAAAAAAAGGACAAGTAAAGGGCCCGGGAAACCCGGGCCCGGTTTTTTTCCTGGAGTGGGGAAAGCGCCCTTCTATTGTTAAGTTGCCTCCCTCTGTTTTTGAATGAAAGAGGATTTTTTGTTTTTTCCCGAACTGGAAGGGGGAGTGAAGCAGTGAATGGACAGAGACAAAAGGGGATGTCCTTTTGGGCCCCCGTGCAGGGAGAAGTGGGTACTTGGGTTTTTTCCTTACCTCTACCCCCTCTTCGTTGTTAACTTCCCAAAGGGGCAAAAAAAACACTTGGGTTTAAAAAGGGTGGCAATTTAATCCAAAAAAACTAATTAAAGTGATGCAGTGTGCTGCTTTTTCAATGGTTTGCTGCAAAAAATGAAAAATTTACCGAAAACGCCATTTTTCCTGCCTTATAGCATACAAGGGGAAAAAGCACAAAATGATGCCCTTTTGCTTTGAAATTTAAAAAGTATAAATTTCGGTGGATGTTGCTAGAAATTTTTTTTTTTTTTTCCCAAAACTTTCTGTGACTAGATGTTTGCTTAAGTCAATTGGGGCATAAAATCATAAAAACGCACTCACTACAAATATGCTTAATTTTTTTTTGCACAAGGGTTTTTTTTTTTGTTTTGGGTACTTATTTTGGTCAGTGCAGTTTTTTTTCCCAAAAAACAGCATGCGCAGGTTTTGTGGTTTTTTCAAAAACCTCCTCTTTTACATGGGTTTTTAAAAAACCCAAAAGCCCGGTATGCATATAAATTTTTTGTTTTTAAAGAAAAACTTTTTCCCCCAAAATGGTGCCGTTTTCCCATTTTTAATTTGGAGGCATTTAAAAGGTGGGGTGTAGGGGCTTTCAAAAAAGGAAAAAAAAAAACATGGGAACCCAAATTTTCCCCACTAATTTAATGGGGGTTCCAACTTGGGACCCTTTCCCCCTTTTTAAGGGCCCCTTTCAGCCCAACTGCACATGAACCGAAACAGAGAAAATATTCAAAAAAACGTTAGTTATGAGTGAGATAGGCGAATTTCCAAAAATTCGGTTTTGGTTTACGTCGCCGAATTTCCCACAAAAATAAATTCGGTCCGAAATTACTTCGGGGCCCAATCCCCGTTAAAAAAAAACAAATTTTCCCGGTTGACAGAGCCTGCCCGGGGGTTTTAGAACCCGGGGTTTTTGCCATCTTTAAAAATGCGAGGGAGCTTGGTTTTGGGCTTCATACAATATTGTGTTTTTTAGCAAGGGCACGCAGTTACTGCCGCTGGGTCTTAGAATGGGTTTTCCCATAAAATTCCCTGCGGAAAACTTTGGGAAAAAAAAAAGCTGAGAGCACAGGGGGCAACAATTTGTGACAGAAATGTGGGAGGGGACGGCGGGGGAGCAACGCAGCCCTGAGGTCAGCCCCTTGGCCAAAGACATTCTGAAAAGGGGGCAAAAACGTAATAAGGGGCCCCAGAGTGGCACAATGACACAGTGTGGAGGGCCCCGGGGAGGGAGGGGAAAAAGGGGGTTCCCGACAGTGGAAAAATGGACCAAATTTTGGGGGGTGGCAAAAAACAGGGGTTGGCCCCCAGAGTTTGGGACAGTGAAAACAGTGTGGAGGGCCCCACCGGGAGCGGGGTTAGTCAAAAAGTGGCAAAAATGGGCACAGTGTGGAGGGCACGGCAGAACGCTAGGTCGACAGTGGCACAATGACATTTTTGGAGGTGGGGAAAAAAAAAGGAGTAAAAACCCAAAGGTGCAAAAATGACAGAGAAATGGGGGTGGGCGGGGCAGCAGCATGAAGTCAGAAAAGGGGGCAAAAATGACAAATTTTGGGAGGTTTGGGAAAAAAAAGGGGTTTTGGCCACAGAGTGACAAGACAAGAGTGGAGGTGACA
>JAODAL010077292.1:0-13317 GCA_025379985.1 Phyllomedusa bahiana | reverse complement strand
TTTATAGTGAAAAAGGATTCGGAGGGGGTATTGATCCGGGGTTTTTTCTGATTCCCAGAATGGATCAGGAAAAATTTTTTCCCCGAAATGAGGACAATTGGTTTTCACCGGGGGGTTTTTGCCTTCCTTGGATCAACCCTTGCAAAAAAGGCTGAACTAAGGGGACACTTGTCTTTTTTTAGCCTTCAAACATGGAAACTTTTAAACTATAACACCTACACGCCTCCCCCGCTCCAAACACCTACACGTTCCCCCCCCTCCTAACCCCTCAAACGCTCCTCCCCCATCCTAACCCCAAAACGTTCTCTCCCCCCCCTAGCAGCCCACTCTCTCCCCCCCTCCTAACCCCTCACACGTCTCTCCCCCCTCCTAACACCTCAAACGCCTCTCCCCCCTCCTAACACCTCAAACGCCTCTCCCCCCTCCTAACACCTCAAAAGTTCCCCCCCCCTACAGCCCAGTCTCTCTCCGCCCTCCCCCCCGTCCTCTCCCCCCTCCTGCAGCCCCGTCTCTCCCCCCCCTAGCGCCCATCTCTCTCCGCCCCCCTAGCACCCACGTCCTTCCGCCCCCCTACCCCCACTTTCTCTCCGCCCTCCCAACACCTCAAACGTCTCTCTCCGCCCTCCCAACACCTCAAACGTCTCTCTCCGCCCTCCCAACACCTCAAACGTCTCTCTCCGCCCTCCCAACACCTCAAACGTCTCTCTCCGCCCTCCCAACACCTCACACGTCTCTCTCTCCCCCCCCCAAACCCCTCAAACGTCTTCCCCCGCCTCCCAAACACCCAAAACGCTCTCCCCGGGCCCTCCCAACCCCTCAAACGTCTCTCTCCGCCCCCCCAACACCTCAAAGTCTTCTCCCCCCCTCCCAAACCCAAACGTCCCCCCTCCCCCCCAAACCCTCAAACGCCTCCTCCGCCCCCAAAAACCTAAAACGTTTTCTCCCCCCCCCCCAACACCTCAAAGTCTTTCCGCCCCCAACACCCAAACGTCTCTTCCGCCCCCCACACCTCAACTCTCTTTTCCGACCTCCAAACACCTCAAACGTCTCTCTCCCCCCTCCAAACCCCTCAAACGTCTCTCTCCCCCCTCCAAACACCTCAAACGCTCTCCCGCCCCCAACCCCCAAAACGCTCTCCCGCCCTCCCAACACCTAAAACGTCTCTCTCCGCCCTCCCAACACCTCAAACGTCTCTCTCGCCCTCCCAACACCTAAAACGTCCTCTCCGCCTCCTAGGGCCCCCACTCTCTCTCCGCCCTCCTTGCGGCCCACGTCTCTCCGCCGTCCTAGCGGCCCACGTCTCTCTCAGCCCTCCTAGCGGCCCCTTCCCCTCCGCCCCCAGCGGCCCCGTCTCTCCCCGCCCCCCTACGGCCCCCGTCTCCACCCCCCCCTAGGGGGCCCACTCTCCTCCGCCCCCAGGGGCCCACGCTCTCCCCGCCCTCCTACGGCCCACTTCCTCTCTCCCCCCCTACGCCAAACCACTCTCCCCCCCCCCAACACCTCACACCTCTCCCCTCCGCCCTCCTAGGGGCCCACCTTCTCCGCCCTCCTAGCAGCCCACGTCTCTCTCCCCCCTCCAGCAGCCCACGTCTCCCCCGCCCTCCACGCCCACGCTCTCCCCCCCCCTACCCCCACCCTCTCCCACCCTAGCGCCCTTTCTCTCTCCGCCCCCTCCCACTTCTCTCTCCCCCTCCTAGCCCCACTTCCTCCCGCCCTCCCTAGCCCCACTTCTCTCTCCCCCTCCGCACTCCGCTTCTCTCTCCGCCCTCCTACACTCCACTTCTCCTCCCCCCCCCTAGCACCCATTTCTCCTCCGCCCTCCTAGCACCCCACTTTCTCTCTCCGCCCCCAGCATTTCCATCTCTCTCCGCCCTCCTAGCCCCCAAAACCCCCCCCTTCTCTCTCCGCCCCCTAGCCTACTTCTCTCTCCCCTGTTAGGGTCAGGAGGGGGACCACTGGACCACCGCGGGCATGGCGAACCCGCACCGGGGAGGGAATCAAGTGGACCCGTTTTCACCAAACCCGCTGCAAAGCGGGAGGGGGGGACTGCGGCGGTGTCCCCAGGTCACACCACTGGGGCTTGCCTGCGGGGCGGCCAAGGGTACGAGGTACGGGAAGGGGCAGGCAGGCTCGTGGTCGTGATAGGCAAAAGGTCAGGACGAGGGCTCTTGTTCTTAGACGGTAGACAGGCAAGAGGTCAAGCAGGGGGGCAAGGTTCAAAACGGAAAACGAAAAAAAAGGTGGGGTAACTAAGGCAGACGGGAACCTCTGGAAGATTTTCACCATGGAGAATACCCCAAATGGGACAGTGCCCGGAAAAACCAACTACCGCGCACCCCCCTTTTAAAATCTGAAGAGCCGGGCCGCGCGCGCCCTAGGGGCGGAGCTACCGCCGGAAGCGAGAGCCGACAAGCAGAGCGGGCGGGGTAAGGGGACGCCGGCAGGCGCAGCCGAGGGGGCCCCAAAACCCGACGGCGGGACGGGGCTCCGCTGGGAGCGGGGGGGGGGTCCCGGCATTTTACCCCCCCCCCTGGCCCCCCCTCTCTTACTAGATTGAAGGAACCCTGGATGAGGCTACGGTTAGAATTTTCTCCTCCGCCCCAAAAGACCTCTCTTGGGGCCCGAACCCCTCCAGTCCCCCAGGAAGTATCCCCTTCCCCCTATTCTCCTCATGCCCAGAATCTCCTTGACCTCGAAACATCGGCGCTCAGCCACGGAGGGAGGGGGAAACACCCTTCGGGGAGAACTTAAGGACCAAGTTTCAACAGGGAACATGAAATAAATGGGAATTCTCATTGCGGGAGGACCCGGGATTTTAGACACCGGGGTTGAGGGGCGATGACCTCAAAGGGCCCAGGAACCCGGGGGTCCCAGCTTGTGAAGGCATCTTTAACGCCAAAAGAATAGCCCACCTTTCACCTGGGGAGAAGACTGGAGAGGAATTCTTCTCTTGTCCGCGATTCTTCATGCCTCGGAAGAAACGGAGCAGCGACTGGGGGTCTGGGACCAGAGGGCCTTCATTCTGAACAGTGTGTCCCTGCCGGGACCCGGGAGGAGGTTGCCAGAGGGAGAGGGGCGGGGACAGGCCATACACCACAGAAGGGGGAGACCCCGGGACTCAGACTAAAGGGGAGTTATAGGAAACCCGCCCGGCAGAAAATTGGCCCCAAAAAACATCTTGTCGTCCGAACAAAGGGCGAAGGTAGATCCCAAGCCCTGTTACCCCTCCACCTGGCCGTTCACTGCGGTGAAGGGGAAGAGAAGTCGAGTTTTACCTGAAGTTGATTGCACAAGGCTCGCCAAAATTTGGAGACAAACTGGATTTCCCGGGTCAAAGACAATTTGCTGAGGAGTCCTGCACCGAACACATGAAGAAGAATAGTTCCCCCAAAGAAGCAGATGCGGGCCGGGGCAACGGGACGAAATGCGCCATTTTGGGAGAAAGGGTCCGAAATTACCCAATAACGGTTTTTCCAGACGGGGGGAGGCAGTTAAAAGTCCAGGAGATGTAGGCCAAATTTTTCGTTAAAAGGGGAGGGCTGAAGTAGCCTCCGGGCTGTGGCGGGGCTTTTTGTTGCGGGCACGGGAGTCACAAGACGAAACAAGTCCTAAAAACCTTTTCCGGCTCTGCCACCAGTAAACCGGATATCAGACCAAAAAAAGGTTCTTCGGGCCCCGGGGATGCCCACCCCAAAAGACAATTCCCCATTTTTGGGATACGTCTGCAAGACGGACCACAAAGCCTTCCGGGAGGAACCTTCCGAGGTCCACTGGCGTGCCGAGAAAAAGGCCCCGGGGGAATTATTGCTCGGAGGAGACTTTTTACCCACCACACGGGGGCACGGAGAGGCATCAGCTCCACATTCTTCTCGCGGGGCCTGAAATGGATCTGAAAGTCGAACCGGAGAAGAAAGCGCCCACCTACCGGCGGGGGTTAAGTCGCTGACCCTGAAGTTTTTTGGAGGTTTTTGTGGTCCGAGAAATAGGGCGGGAAAAAAGGGGCACCCTCCAGCAGATAACGCCATTCCCCAAGGGCCAATTTATGCAGTAGCCCCGGTCGCCAATCGGGTTTTCCTCGCCACAAAAGTCTTGGAGAAAAACCGCTTTTTTACAGTCTTCCCCGGGGCCCCTTTTTGTGTAAGAGCTGCTCCGGGCCTACAGACGAGGCACCAAATCCATTGGGGGTCTCGTGGAACCCCGGACGTGAAAGGGATAGAGGCCGTAGAGAACGGACTTAGCTTCGAAAACCCTTCTCCCCTCGCTGGCCACTGCGTGGTTTGGTTTGTTCTTGGTGAGGGCTACTACGGGGCCACCACTCGAGAAGTGGGGGATGAACTGGCAAGTTTTTCAGAAGCCCAAAACGCTGAGCCCCCAAGCCGAGGGGGCGGGGCCACTGCAAAAAACCCGCAGACTTTTTTCCTGGGTCCATCCTACCGACCGAGGGGACGTACCCCAAAACGGGAGGCTAGTCGATGGAAAAGGCCTTCCCCCGTTTGGCGTATAGGGGTTCTCCCGGGGAAAGTCTTAGTCCTGTGAACATGGCTCGTGGGGCTCGAGGCAGGGGAGAACACCCGGATGTCATCCAGGGAACCCCCACGCAGGGATGGAGGGGGTCCCTGAAGACGTCATTCACGAGCTCTTGAAAACGGCGGGAGCATTGCAAGTCCGAAGGCATCACCAGGGACCAAAATGCCCTCTCTGGTGTTGAAGGCCGCTTTCCCTTTATCCCTTGCGGATTCGGACCAAGTTGTAGGGCCCCCCTCAGATCCAACTTAGAAAGACGGGCGCCCTGCAGGCGGCGAACAGTTTCCTGACAACGGCAATGGATACCGGTTTTTCACCGTGATCTTGTTCAAACCCCGTGTCTATGCAGGGGCCGAAGGGACCGTCCTTCTTCTTTTTTCAAAAAAAACCCGGCACCTGCGTGCACAGGACTTGCGAATGAACCCCTTCCTGAATTCCCTGGATGACTCCCGGGCAAGGCTTGGGCTCAGGAACCGACAGTGGGGAGACCGGCCTCGAGGAGGGGTGGACCCGGCTAATCGATTGGCAAAAACGTATGGGCGGTGCGGAGGAAAACTCTCACTTGACCTCAAGAAGACATGGGGTACCCAAATATTCGGGCGGGAGCCCGGGGGAACGGCTCCATAGGGTTCACGAGAGCAGGGAAGCACCGGGCGAGTCCACCAAAAAACCCCCGACAGTTGGGACCCCCCAAAGAATCACCTCTCCATAACCCTCCAGGATAGGAGAGTGGACCGACCCTGGGATCCGGGAAAAGGGTCGCCGACAGGAGCGGTCGCACGAAAGGTGATACTTCCCTTTTTGCAGCGCCCCCCCATGGAGGGGCAGTGGCTTGGTGACAACTGATGGTGTCGCTAAGCAGCCCCCCTGACGGATGAGATGACAAGGGGCCTCCCGGCTACCACTGGAAGCCGATACTGCTCACGAGAGACTGGTGATGAGTTCCCGGCGGAGCCCGATCCAGAAACGCCGAACTTGGGAAAGGATGCCAGTCTCAGACACGACCTGCACCGCATCAAAATGGAGGAAAAGGTTTCACCTAGGAATGCCTCTCCCACAGATCCTAGGGGGGAAATTTCCCGCAGGCTTGGGACGCTGGGGGAATTTCCCCCGAAAAACTCGGGGCTGCCACATAAGCACAAGTTTCCTTTGCCCAAGCTGGGCCCCAAATCCTGCAGAGAGACGGCCCAATCAATTTGCCCGGGCTCCTCGGTGGATGTAGGCAACTGTGGTCAGGAGGCCTCTGGAACACCGGTCCAGGAGAAAACCGGCGGGTTAGGCTGACGATGCTCTTCCAAATTCTTCCTCCCGTTCAAGGGGCTAGTCAATGCGGTCGCAACCGACGGGCACGGGGAAACGGAGGGCTCAGCGGCCAGAACGTCCTTTACCGGCTTGAAGCCCTTTCTTTTAAGGGAGCACACAAACGCCTCGTTCCAAAACGTTTTGGGCCCAACCGGGAAATTTTACCGCGTATCTCCCACAGACAATCCCCCCGGCTAAATTTAGGAGGGCTTCTCAGCGGAGGATCACGGGGAGGTTTCCCCAAAGACGTTGCGGAACTCGCTAAGGAACACGTAGATCCGCCTCACCGGATCGTTTTTGCCCATAGGGGTAGCCCATCCAGGGCCCTTCCCGGAAAGGAGGGTGACCACGAACGCCCCCTTGCCCATTCAGACAGGGAAATGAAAAAGACAAGCTCCACTCAAGAGCATTGGGGATGAACCCCCCGCAGACCCGGGTCCCGTCGAACTGATGGGAGGCAGGGGAAGCTTGGCCCCCCCCAAACCACCGGAACCCTAGAGGGAGGAAAAACCGCTGGGCTGGCAAAGCTGAGCTGCTGGGCGGGGACAGTTTTCTGCAACAGGGGAAACGGGTGAGTTGCTGCGCCTTTGACCGAGTTGCTGAGACTGGCGAGCAAAAACGGTCGTCAGATCCGCCAGGCTGGGTAACGGGACCTTGGGGGGACCAGGCCGGATCCTACGTTACGGCAGGGGGTGGATCCACTGGGCCCCCGCAGGGAAGGCTTGCCCACACCAGGAGGGGAACAAGTGGGACCCGGTTTTCACCAGACCCGCCGCAAACCGGAGGCGCGCGGCGGGGGTCCACCAGGCACTACCCCTGGCGGGGCTTGCCTGCGGTGCGGCCAAGGGGCGAGGGACAGGAACGGGAGGCAGGCTCTGGTCGTGATAGGCAAAGGGCAACAGCGGCTCGTTCGTAGACGGTAACGGGAAAGGTCAGGGGAGGCGGCAAGGTTCTAGACGGTAAACTAAGCAATGGTCGGTCACGGAAGGCAACGGACCGCTTCGGAAGACTTTTACCATGGGGAATACACCAAGGAACCGGGAAAGGCCCGGGAGGAAGAGGCCGAAATTAAAAAGGACATGCCCCGGCAATAACCAATTCCCGCGCACTGCCCCTTTAAAATCTCAAGAGCGGGGCCCGGGCCCCAGGGGGGGAGCTACGCGCCGGGACTGAAGCCGACAAGCAGAGCGTGGCTGGGTAAGTGGACGCCGGGAGGGGGTGCACACAGCGACGCCGAACCCGACGTGCGGGACGGGGGTCCGCTGGGGGCGGGGCACGGACCCCCCTCGGCCGGGGAAAATGGCCGCAGGGGCATCCGGACACCGCCCTCCTACACTCCACTTTTCTCTCCCCCTCCTAGCACTCCACGTCTACCCCCCTCCAAAAACCCACTCACCCCCCCTCCTACACTCCCGTCTACCCCTCCTCCTACACTCACTCTCCCCCCCCCTACATCCCAGCCTCCTCCCCCAACACTCCACATCTCTCCCCCTCCCTCTTTCCCAGCACCCCACATGTCTCCCACCCCTCCAACACCCCACATCTCTTTATTCCCCCCACTCCTCATTCACTTTCTTTTCCAAAAGTGCAGGGCTGGGTCTTAGCTCTTCTCTGCCCTCCAGTGCTGGTGAGGAAGTGGAGGGGCATTGCACTCTCCCCTCTCTCTCTCTCGGGCTCTCCCGTCAGCTTTTCTCCAGGGGCATGCAGCCAGGGTGAGGGGGGAGACAGCGCTGCTCCTCTTTTTACCCGAGTGCCCCGTGTACGAGTGGACAGTATGCAAAAAGTCCTATGCTGATGCTGCACCAAAAGCGACGGTAGGAAAGCCGAATCTAATTTTTCCACCGCCTTTCAAAGTCGCTGCCCCCAAATGTAAGAACGACGCCAGCGCTGAAAACCCCACACCCCTAGGGGAAGGCATTCTGAGGACAAAAAAAAAAAAAAAAATCGAACCTGCTGCCGCCCCATTAAAGGTGCCACCAAAGGGTGCCCAGGGGAAAAATTTGGGCCCTGCAGAGGGGGAAAGAAGACAGGAGATTTTGAGGAAAGACATGAGAAGGGAGAGACAGGAGAAAAGGGAGAATGCATGCTCTACAATGTTAAGTGATGACCATCACTGCTGTGCCCCTTCACCTTGTATGTCAGGGGCCGTTTTTCCTCCACGACCCCTGGTACAGATCCCTGTGTACTTTTTTGACTCCCACTCCCCTGGAACTAGACAGCGCTCCACACCTTTAGAACCCCCGCAAACGGGGATTATCATCAACCAGCCCCATATCCCCCTGTGTTATGTTAATGTCCCAGCATTCCCCTACCTCTCGTCTCCAGACCCATCCCCCCAGTGTAATTTAATGTCCCAGCATCCCCTCACCTTCATATTCCAGACCATCACCCCTGTGTTATTAAATTTGGGGGAAATTCCCCTTCCCTTCATCATCACCAACCCTAAAACCCTGTTTATTAAAAATTCCCCAAAGCTTCCCAAAACCCTTCATCATCACCAGCCCTCACCCCCTGTGTTATGTATAAGTCCCACTTTCCCCTCCCTTCTTTCCTCCAGACCCATCATCCCGTGTTATTGTAATGTCCCAGCATTCCCCTAAACCTTCATCTCCCCCAACCCCCTACCCCGTTTTAATTAATGTCCCGCATTCCCCTCACCCTCATCATCATCCAACCCATCACCCCCCGAGTTTTAAAATACCCCAGCTTCCAGTACCTCTCATCATCCAGCCAATCACACCTTGTTGTGTATAATCCCCCAGCATTCCCTCATTTCCATCATCATCCGCCCCATACCCCCGGTTATGTGAACCCCAGAATTCCCCTCACCCTCATCTTTATCCGCCCTAAACCCCTGTTTTATGTTAATGTCCCAAAATCCCCCACCTCTCATCTTTATCCAGACCTATCATCCCCTGTTTATGATAAATGTCCCAGCATTCCCCATCACCTCCCATCACCAGACCCATAACCCTTGTTTACGTATAATTCCCAGTACCCCCCTCACCCTCATCATCCAGACCCACATCCCTTGGTTATTTTAAAGCCCCCAGTATTCCCCTCACCTTCATCTGACCCATCATCCCCTGTGTTATGTATAATGCCCCCACTTTTCCCCTCACCTTCATCATCCAAACCCACATCCCCTGTGTTTGTATAATGTCCCATCATTCCATCACCCCCCTTTTCCCATCACCCAGACCCTAGGGTTTACTATATAAGTCCCAGCACCCCCCTCACCTCTCCAGTCGCACCCAGTATCCGGTGGCAGGTCGGATCTTCTGTACATGAATGAGGGGGAGCTGGGGGCCCGGGGGCTGCTCCGTCCACCTGACCCCGGGGGGGCCCCAATCCCCAGACGATTCTCCATCTGTGTAATACTGTGAAAGGGGGAACGATCACACATAAAATTCTAAGAACCCCCACCTTTCCCATCATTAAACTGTTATGATAGAAGAAGAACGGGTCTGCAGACTCCCTCACCTCTCCAGTTCCCAAAGTAATGATCTCCGGGGAGGCTAATACCGGGGGGCTCTGGGTCCCCGTTCTTGCCCATCCTTGGGGGTCATTGATGAAAAAGGGCCTTTTGTCTTTAGCGGGAGGCCCTGGCCCTGAGGAACCTGAAAGATAGGAGGATTGAAAGCAAGCCCAAAACCTCTATATAATCTTATTCTGTACATATTATACCTACATTAGTGGATACCCATCCCAGGACAGAGATGAACAGAAAATGAAGCCTTTAAGGCCGACTTTTTCCCCAGGACAAGATGCAATTGTATGTATTACACACACCACACTACTCACAAAATTGGAAGCCCCCCACATTTTGAAAATATTGTATTCTACCTTTTTAGGGGGACAACACGAAGATATAACAGTTTGATAAAATGCAAAGTAGTCATGTACAGCTTTTTACCAGTGGGCCCAAAGGGGGGGACACCTTGTTTTTGGATGTCACAGACATGTTGGCTTTTTTTGGTTCCCCCCCCAAAGAACACTCTCCACAGCCAACACTCAGGACCCCAAACCATGACACTCCCCCCCCTGCTTGCTGTAGGCAGACCCCATTTTTTGTATCCCACCCGGGTTTCCGCCACACACGCTGGCACAGTCTAACCAAAAAGTTTTTATTGATTCATCAGACCACAGGGGCAGGTTCCATAATCTATGTCCTAGTCTGCTTGTCTTCAGCAAACGGTTTTTCAGGCTTTCTTGAGCATCATCTTTAGACAAGGGTTCGTTCTGGGGACAGCTTGCGACCAAATTTTTATGCACATGAGGGTTTTAAGGTTAGCACTGGCGGCTGACCCCCGCCCCCGTAAAACCTCTGCAGCAAACTGGCAAAGCTCATCAGGGAAGGGCGGAGCATTTGCACTCAAATTCTTTTTTGCCATGTCCCGTTTTAAACCCCTGATGGTCTTGCCCCGCGCTGCAAACCAGAGTCAGGGGTTGGGATCTTCTTATAGCCTTGGCCTCTTTTTGTAAAACAACAATTCTTTTCCCAAAAACCTCAGACAGTTCTTTGCCCTGAGAGTCATGTTAAAATTCCATACCATATGAAGAGCGTAGAGCAATAACACCAAATGTAAACCCCCGCTCCTCATTCCACACTTTAACCGTGTAAAACTAATAGTCACATGACATCACGGGGAGAAATGGCAAATTTGGGGAAATTTGCTCATTTTTTATTTGGGATCTACTCACTTTGTTGCCAGTGGTTTTTACATTTATGGGGTGTGCTGAATTAATTTGAGTTCACAACAAATTTCCCCTGTGATACAAGCCGTGCACTGACTACTTCAATTGTGTCAATCCTCATGTTGTCCCAGAAAGATAAATACAATATTTTCAAAAATGTGAGGGGTGTACTTTAAAAGACATACATAATATTTCTTTACTGTGAGGGGGGCCAGTGGGTGTTTAAAGGGGGACTGGCTAAAACCCCCCTCCTTCCTTTTGAACTTATTGGACGTACTGACAAAAAACATTATTTTGTAGGGTTCCGGGGAGCCCGAGTTACACAAAAAAATTTTTTGTTTTGGAGCAAGTCGTGTCCCTGTCCATTTCGGGAAAATAATTACACGCTCAGAAAGGGGGCCAGGTTTCTTTTTTTGGGGGGACAAGAAAACGACCAATCTGTACAAAACCGACGGTGACACAAATTTATAAAATGTCGAAGAGTGTGAACCGTCCAACGGGGCAGAACTCAGAGGGGTCAGCCCTAACAACTTTTTAGGGGCCTGGCTCCCCCTGCCTCAAAACTCCAATCCTCGGCCGGCTTTTGAAAACAGGACTGCCCGGTCTTAGCTAATCCCCTTTTTCCTAAGTCCTACCCCGTCCACCAACTGAAACTGTGCGGCGCAAAGAAATCACCGCCACCCACGAGGCTTTAAAGCGGCGGGCCCCTTTTCATTCCGGAATCGGGGACAGGTACTTTTTTTTTTTTTAATACTAAGTACACTCCCTAAGCCTCCTACCTAGTGGGGCCCCCTGTAACCAAAAATTTAGCCTTCCTTTTTTGTGGGGGGCCCCTGAACCAACCCTAATCCTGCCCCACCCAATATAAGGGCCCCTTGTAACCGACCTAACCTGCCTATCTATTGGAGTCCAAAAACCCACCCCCCAAGCCCGGCTACCCATATCGGCTCCACTATAACTTTCTATAAGCCGTCTACCTATTTGGCCCCCTAAACCTACCCTTTAAACCGCCTGTGTATGGGGGGGCCCCTATACCTATATACTTACCTATGTTGGCCCAACTCAAACTTTTACCTGTCTATGTGGGCCCCACTATAGCCATTACCCATGTGGCCCCACCTTAACCATCTACCCATTTTTGGCCCTGTAGCCTCCCCCATGGCACCATCCAGTTTCCTGGGGCCCCCCTACGCCTACCAGATAAAATGGGGCCAAACCCATCACCGGGGCTGCCAAATTAATGGGGCCAACTATGTCAACTACTTCCCTACCCCGTAGTCAAAATACCAACGGGACCATCTACCTAATGTGGGCCCAAGTACTGGCTACCTTTTTCCTGGACCCCCAACCAAAAAACCTTCAAAGGGGGGGGTTTCCTACCCGTCGTATGATTGTGTGGGGTACAGGTTAAAGCGAAGCACACTCTCCAGGGGTTAGTCTTTTGTTCCTGCCCACCCCATAGGAGACTCTAAGTTTTGGCCTAAAAAGGCTATCCCACCAGGTAAGTTTTACAGGGGTGGGGGACAGTGAGGGAGGTGCTGAAAAAGTGAGAATTTAAGTACTTGTGCCCAAAATCTCCGGGGATGAGGGGCGGCGGGGAGAGTTATCATGGCGGTCGGACCGTGCAAAACAAAAGGGAAAGTCAACGATCATAAAGGAAACCTCACCTGTGAGCCAAATTAACAGCATATAATCACTTCTAGTCTGCAAAGCCTGTGTACACTGGTCTCTACCACTTATGGCACTGAAAGGAGGTAATATCAACTGCAGAGTCTTGTAACTGGTCCCTCCCAAAAGGGGTCATGTATGGGGGTAATAACAGCCCCTGCAGACCCTGTGTACACTGGTATCAACCACAAAAGATCATGTATGGAGGAGGGGAGGGGAGGTATCAGCAGTTAGGGTAAGCATACATGCCAACTCTCCTTTTTGGGGGGGGCCCCCTTTTTGGGGTCCCCCCCCCCCCCCCCGGGGAGTTGGCTTTCCCTCCCGCCGCCTGAGGCGGGGGGGGTCCTTTAAATTAAAACCCCGGGGGCCCAAAAGTAGCGCTGGTGGCCCCACTCTTGCGCCGCGGGACCGCTTACAGGGGGGTTTTCAGCGGCTGCACGGCCCCTCACCCCCCGCGGGTCCTACGTGCGGGGGGGAGGAGGAGGATCGTCCTCCTCCCTCCCTCCCGTATTACAGCGCCGGTGTGTGCGCCGCACATCAGGTCAGCGGCGCAGGGGGAAGTGACGCGCGGCTTCAGGGGAGTGACGCGCGGGCCCACTTCCCCCCTGGCCGGGAAGGGGGGTCGGTCGGGAGCGGCCCCGCTGGGACCTGGTAAGGTAAGTGGGTTTTTTTTTTTAATTTTTATTAGCTTTTTGGGGGCCTACCCGGGTAACAGAGAGGGCAACTACCTGGCAAAAGAGGGGGCACTCCCCTGGCAACAAGGGGGCACTACCTGGCAACAGAGGGGGCATCTACTGGCAACAAAGGGCACTACCTGGCAACAAAGGGGGACACTGGCTAAAAGATGGGGGCACTACCGGAACAGAGGGGACCTACCGGAACAAGGGGGCACTACCTGGCAACAAGGGGGGGCACACCTGGCAACAGAGGGGGCACTACCCGGTAAAGATGGGGGGCACACCTGGGAAACAGATGGGGGCACACCTGGGTAACGAGGGGCCACCTGGGTAACAGAGGGGGGCCACCCCAAAAGATGGGGGCCTCCCCGGCTAACAGATGGGGGCACTACCTGGCTAAAGATTTGGGGGGCCACCTGGCAACAGATGGGGGGACTACCTGGCAAAA
>JAODAL010077291.1:0-13317 GCA_025379985.1 Phyllomedusa bahiana | reverse complement strand
TATTTTTATTTTTTTTATTGGATCAGTGCTGTATTCACTGTAATGTGACCTGAGCTGGTGTCTGACCACTATGTGGTCTCTATATGGTGGTGTTGTAGGTTATACCTGAGCTGGTGTCTGACCTTTATGTGGTCTCTATATGGCGGTGTTGTAGGTTATATCTGAGCTGGTGTCTGACGTCTATGTGGTTTCTATATGGCGGTGTTGTAGGTTATACCTGAGCTTGTGTTGGACCTCTATGTGGTCTCTATATGGTGGTGTTGTAGGTTATACCTGAGCTGGTGTCTGACCTCTTTGTGGTCTCTATATGGCAGTGTTGTAGGTTATATTGGCGCCGGTATAATGCCAGCGTACATGTGTCCCTGATTGACCCTGTGATAGGAGTTACACTTTTACTTTCTTGCTGGTGTGTATTTTAGAAGGTGGTGAGGTGCGTGACCAAGGGAAACATGGAGGGGATATTGTATGTGGGTGGAGGGGATATTGTATGTGGGTGGAGGGGGATATTGTATGTGGGTGGGGAGGATATTGTATGTGGGTGGAGGGGGATATGGAGGGAGCTACTTAGCCGGGTGTCTATGATATGTTAGATGACTGACAAATGTGTGAGATACAGATATGTGACTCTCTTGCTATTGTACGACACATTACAGTTCTGTTTTGTACACTGTATTATGTGGTAAAATAGGCGCGATTATGTCCGAGAGGCCGGTAATATTTTCATGTACAGTAGGGTGGGCCCCCCAAGATCAACTCCCCTGTGGGCACCAGACCCCCCAGTCCGACACTGGTTGTGCCTGTATGTTTACAAAACTCAGAAACAATTTTAAAATGTATTTCATATTTGGAAAATATTAGTGATCCTGAAAAACTTGTTAATTTAAGAACATTAGTCTGGTGAAGCTGTTAAGCATCATGGAATTGTGTACACAGAGTGCACTCCTAAATGCTTATATGCTCTTCAATGTTTGGGATGATAGTATATGCTCAAATTGACACACACATATTGAGATGGCAGTGAAGGAAATGTATCCACAGCTGGGTCTTATTTGATTGTATTTAATGTCCGTGTATAAATGAGTTTCTTAGCTCTTGAGAAATCTTTGTTCATTTCATTTAAGTTGCACTGACTTTGCTGGTTACTGAAGCATGGGTAAAGCAAAGAAACTGGCAATTGATGTGTGAGTAAAAGTAGCTCAACTTTATAAATCAGGGAAAGGTTATAAAACAGATATCCAAAACTTTAAAAGTCCCTCTAAATTCTGTTCAATTTATGATCAAAAAGTGGTAAATGATAGATTCACAAGCTATGATACAGTAGACCAATAAGTATTTTATGGCAAATGTCTAACTTCTACTGAAATACAGGGTTCTCTGAAACAATGGGCCAAATGTATGAAAACTGTCTCAGACTTGACAGTAGTACATCTTTTTAGGTTAGTATAGCTTCTGTAAATATGTATGAAAATGTCTCACTGCACTTTATAAATGTGTCCTTTTGTGAGACACACTTATGTGCGCCAAAAAAGTGTCTTGAGACATATTTTGTCTCATCGTCGTCGATAAAGCAATGTTCCTTAATTCCAGCCCTCAAGACCCATCAACAAGTCATGTTTTCAGGATTTTCTTAGTATTGCACAGGTAATATAATTATTGTCAGTGAATTCTACACGATATTCTATATGACTAGAGTTGCGAAACACTGTTGCTGAGGACCTATCACCACCATCTACGTATGAAGGATTTTAATCAGTGTAACAGGGACAATGGTGGTGAAATTTCTTCTTTTTTGAGAGATTCCAACTGTGTGGGGGTAACTAATTTTATACAGCATAAGTATGTAAGTATTGTTATCATAAGCTATATTCTATTACATGTATATTTAAATTTTGTTTCTATAAAACACACTGCTAGTTTAGAAAGTAATGTAATGGAGAAATATAAAATGAGTACAAAAGGAAACAAATGAATAAGCTGTTGAATAAAACTGAACGAATGACAATTATATTAGTATATGGTTCAAAACATCTTTGAATACACAGTTGTGCCTGTATGTTTATAAAACTCAGAAACAATTTTAAAATGTATTTCATATTTGAAAAGTATTAATGATCCTGAAAAATGTGTTAATTTAAGAACATTAGTCTGGTGAAGCTATTACACATCATATAATTGTGTACACAGAGTGCCCTCCTAAATGCTTATATGCTCTTCAATGTGTGGGATGATAGTATGACAAGTTGACAAGTATGACAAGTTGAGCCATGCTCAGATTTAAAAGAGGAACACTATAAAGGTTCACACATTATTGCATTTTTAATTGTTTTTAAATGTTTGTCTGTTTGATAACCTTTAGAAAAAAATGTGCAATTTTGCTTATTTTTGGTGTGTGCTTTTATATAGTGTTCCTTTTCTCTTTTTTGGTATTAATATTTATTACAATATAGGCTACACCCTGGGTTTCTGGTTATTTTTGGTGGTGCCCATCATTTTCTTGTTTTATGCTCATATTTGACCAGGATTCGGGTCATTTGTTGGTCCATAGAATACAATGAGAGAATTCATTGACCTGTTTTTCTCTTAAATACTCATAAAAGTGAAACACAACCAAGGTAAATTAATCCATCAATATATCCCAATGGGCCGCACATCAGCACAATACAATTCTTTGTGTATTCTACAGCCCAGCTAAAGGAGGACAAAACAGCTCCTTGTAAAGGCCTAGGGTGTGTTCACACGGTAATGAAAAAAAATACTGGTGTTTTGTCGTTTTATTGCACTGAAGGGGGGGGGGTGGTTTCTGTCTGCGGTTTGCGGATTCGGCCATCCCCCTTCACATTGAACAGTTCATGTTCGGCCCGTAAATCGGGCGGATGAATGAACATGTTCTAAGTTTTTCATTACGCCTGTGGTGTAAAAAAACATCTGGCAGAAAATCTGTGCATTGTGAACTATTGCACACATTTTCTATTTAAGTCTATGTAAAAGGTTGACAGTCAGTCTACAAATAGTTTCCGAAAATCGTCTGTAAATCCAACTGAAAACCCTGCCATGGAGAGTGGGTCCTTAATCCACTAGAGGACACAGCTGCTTGTAAAGGGTTATTCTGAGTTTCCACAATGCACTTTACCACTATTGCTGCTGCTTTAAGTCTCCTCTTCCTGCTCCATAATGCACAGAAATCTATATTCTCAGAAGCAGGCAATGAGTTCTCTTTCCTCTGTAAAAGCACCTTCAGAAGTAAAATGCTTCCAAATTGCATGAAGTTAGGGCTAATCCTTACCACTAACCCTAACCCTCATGCTTACCCTAACCTTTAAACCTAACCCCAAGAGTTAGGAAGAAGCACCCTAATGAGATACCTCACCCCTTTTTAGGTGAGGACTCTCACCTAGCCAGCCAGTAAGTTTTACTCTTCATTGATGAGGGTGAACCCCACCATTCCCCTGAAACAGCTGTTTACAAAACTGGCATGGTTTGAATCCTGTTCACATTTTCAGTGAGTCAGATGTGACTTGAGGATTGCTACATACACTAGATGGCACGTGAGAGTTCGGCTCTCTTCCCACAAGTTTGTTGCTGCTAAGGCAGACTACTTCAGGGACTTCAGCCTGGGGATTCCCTGCAGCATTTCTGGAAAGCTTCATAAGGGGTTACATGGTAAAAACCTGTGAACCCTTAGACTATTACCTATAACCAAATATATTGTAACCCAAGGGAAATCCATTTACCCATATAGTGCTTGTGTGGGTTTGCTAAAGCCAAGGATCCTGCGGACATATCCTTGCCTGAGGTGTACAACCTTATTTATATATTGTCCTTCAAGTGTAGCTGCCAGGATCAGCTGTTCCACATTCTACAAAACATCTTGTCCTGTGTGGATTCTATTATACATTCTCCCCCTGTGGTTCTAGCCCCAGTATGTTTTCCTCCTCCATAGTTTGCATCTTGCAGTTCATCGTGCACTTGCCAGCACCTCCTTGCTAAATCAAGGTACTATCTGCTTTGAATTCTTGGTGCATCTGTTACCATCTGATAGAGAAAAAGGGCTGTCTGTTGAAGCACTGACCTGGGTGTCGCCACCCTGGGAAAGGTGTGATGTTGCAATGTCCAACCTGCAGTAGTTCGTTGCTGCTTTTAGCATAGTCATTAAAGTGCAACTTACTGTGCTATTTTTTCCATCATTCCTGACGCAACCCCTATACATATGTGAACAAACCCTCAGTGATCCGGCTTGCTATCTAATCACATCCATGTGTCTCTTGAATTTCCTTAAGACTATTGCGAGAAATTTCCACCTGCCCTGATTTTATGCCCATGAACTGTTGTGAGTGAATTCCGTCTGATCTGACTTTGACTTGACTACCCTTGTTATTGTGGTGCCCCATGTCTGGATCACCACAAAATAACTGTCTGTGTAATGTTCCATATGCATTATTAGATGTAATGAAAGTTGGTTTCTCTGCTAAGCACTGCATACAGACATTGTAACCCGATCCCTTACTGGGGATTCTACACTTTATCTCCATCCAGAGTTTAGGACACGGCCCCTAGTCAGAGGAAGTGTGCCCAGAAGTAGAGTATTGTGGGAAGAAGAAGGAGATTGCCTCATGTAGAGAGGGTGTGTGCCTTCCTACACGGCAAGCTGAAGAAACCAGGGTATCAGTCCCTTGGCCACAGTGACTTCCAGAGTCTGTGGCAAACTGAGAAACTACTTGGTGTTCACAAGTAGCAGAGTGAATTGCCCAAGAACTCAGCAGCTTCACAGAGTCAAGAGTTCAATGGTGACAGAAGCCAGGATTCTTAAAGGACCCACACTGCCTGTTCTTGGAAGGGATCACTTATCCAGCATTTTTCTCTTGGAAATCACAGAATTCAAGAGTCCTGTTATCAGATGTGTAACTAGCAGCAGGTGAGCTACACCACACTACAGCAGAGAAACTGAACTCTCATTGCACATGTGAGGCAGAAATCCTATTTCCTGGACTGTGTAACACCTCCATGCAATGTCTGCCGAGCTTCAGTAAATTGCAAGTGTTGTTAACCCTGCCTGGATGTGTTTGCTTTCTGCCTCATCATCCTGCACCATCTGTCCTGGGAGTCAGCCCAAGTTGAGGAGGGGCTAATCACCAGGCACTAATTACCACCATCTATCTCCCAGGGATCTCCATTAGTGCCAGGCCAAACTCTGGCCGACAACCCCAACTGGCGTCACAAACTTTTTTCAATAATTCATAACATTTTTTGCCGAGCTGCTGCCGCGCCTGGCTGGGCCTGCCCAGCCCCCGGACCACCGTGTACTACTACTGAGGCCGGCCGGGGCGGTACATTATCATATCCTGACTGTGTTTTGTGCTCTATTTCTCAGTTTCCTAATAGAGTTTACTGTAAAAATAACAGTCTGAGGATTTCCTTCTGCTAAATCCAGATCCCTGCACAGACTTTAAAGAGTGAAAATGTATGAATCCCTATCTACGGTTTAGTCCAGCAACAAATCTGTTGGAACCTAAAGGATCTACCTCTACCCAGGTAGTCCTTTTGCCATCAAGGCTACAGCCAAGACAAATTGACAATTAAAGGTCTAATGTAGAAAAGGAATTCAGAAGCTCACCTCCATTAGCCATCCATCGCGCACCTTGGTTCCGCCTCGTGAGAATGAGTCCGCCTCATAACACTGCACGGGCAGACAATAGTCCCTGACCTTCAGACATAAGCTTAGCAGAGAAAATAATCAGAGGAAAAAATGGACTTGCTTTATTTAAATATCAGGTACAGAGTTAAAAAATTATGTGTGAAGCTACAAAGCATAACACATATCTAACGCGTTTCGGGCAAACAAATCTTGCCCCTGTTCACAATTAGCTCTTCATAAAACAGGATCATAAAATTATTTATGGTAAATTAAATGGCTAGAACAAAATTCTCATGCGTCTGTGTGTAAAGAAAAAAGTGGTATGGCACTTTGAAGGTGGAAATAAAAAAAACTTAAAAGTTGCTGCCAAAACTGGCTGTAGCATCAAGTATTTAAATATTATACAGTATTATTATATAGTGCTATCTAATGTCAATATATAACATTAGCCTATTGCTGTAATAACATATTCATGTAGGAATATTTGAAACTAAATTCTTAGAAGTGTGTGCAAGGGTGTAAACAGTTATTAATGAACCCCATATCAAAGATTAAAGTATGCCTGAGACTGTCCATAAAATATTTTATATTGAAGTTAAATCCCACAACCATAACAGATCCTAATAAGAGCTGCATTTTTACAAGCCAAAGAACAAGTGAACCAGCTGTACATCCAAGAGGTAATAATAGCATAAAAAGTTATTTATTCTCTATTGTTTCCAATGTAAAGATTGCATTTTTAAGAAACAAAGAAACACCATTATAAAAAAAAAACAAGGTGTATATGTACAAGCAAAACCAAAGAGAGGAAAAAAAATCATAAAACAGTGCATATGCTATATTCATATAGCCTAATGTGATTTAACTCTCCTAAGGAGTATGGGAAACGAAAAGCAGAAATATTGGCCCGACTGGGGGTGACATTGGCAGTCCAGGTGCAAAGGGAGCACCTCTGGACATATTGCAGGGACAAGCCTCCCAGGTCCCAAATGTTCGACCTGCTTCACCTGGTCCAAAAGTGGGTATAGCCTGACACCTGTACCCCTGCCCAGATGGTGGAATGAGTAGTAATGGACTGCTTTGTTCACTCACTTCCTGAGCCTGTCCAATACTGGGATGCCCAAGGGGACCCCCATAATGTAGATGATCTTGTGAGCCTAGTGGAATGGTATGTGGCTGTTGAGAACTCCCTGAGCAGTCAAGGGAGTTTGAGGTTACCCTACTGGGGTATCCAAAGTGGAGCCGGAGCTCAAAGGAGATTGACCAAATCTTCCATGGATGGGCATCCAAAGACCCAGGAAGGACCAGCAGCATTGACCAGCAGCCAAGGCCGGGCCATCATCTGCTGGAGGTGCCACGGTCTGTTCCATAGGGAGGCGCTGCTCTATGTTTGCCCATCTGGCCTGCAGTGCTGTTCCTCATTCTGGCAATGGGCCGCAGGTCTGCTAAGTGACGGTGAATGGAGTCCTAGTAACTGGACTTTTGGACTCAGGGAGCCTAGTCACCCTGCCCCATGAGATGGTACCTGGAAAACGGGTGGGGGGTGATGTGTATCCATAGGGATACAAAAGCATATCCCATGGCCCAGGTTACCCTGCATATGGACTGTGGTGTTGTATCCTACGGGGTGGGAGTTGTAAAAGGATTTCTACATGACATAATTGTTGGGTGTGATTTCCCTCTGTTCTGTGACTTATGGGGAAAGGTCAGAGTGCCTGCTAACTCAGACGGTAAAAATGGTTGGGGAGCTATTCTCCGCCCATCTGACAGTTGAAATGATTTTCCTTTGTGCGTACTCGCTAGGGATGAGAAAGAGGAAGTATCCTTTGAGGTGGTTGTCCCTGATCTGGAGTGCTCCAGGGAGAATTTTGATACTGCCAGGCTCCGGGATTTGACTTTAAAGGGTGCCCTCGAGAGGGTGACAGTGTTGAATGGGGTTCTTCAAGAGCCAGAGGCCGATACTCGTTTTCCCCACTTTGCAGTGACTAATGAGCTAAAGTAAGGGACGAAGTGGTGTAGCAATTACTTGGTTCCCAAAACCAAGTGGCGATTTTGCAATGACTATAGAAAGTTGAATATATATAGGGAAAAATGTGACACAATCCAAAATACTAATGAATAAGTGGTTGCCAGCGATGTATAAGTCACATCACGAGTCCCAAAATATATCCAAGAAAATCGTAGCACTCACTGTGATAAAATAGAAGAAACTTTAATCCAAGAGGTCCAAAGACTACATATATAAAAATTACAATATTTTGTATTTTTATTTTAATTCACTTATTTTTTAATATACATTTTTGGACTAAAGGTTGTCATGCATGCCTTTATGGCATTAGCTTGGTGGACTTATTCTATGTGTTTATGTCTTCCTCCTGCTTGGAATAATTGGCATGCACACTTTACGATTCTGTAACACCGCACTAGCATGTTCCGAATGCTGGGATGTTTATTTGTCCCCTTTTTTTTGGCATTTACACGTTTAACGAGTTTCTTGGGGTTTGTTTTGTCCTGTCCTTGGCCACCTGCCTTCATTTTGTAATTTAACTAATTTGATCACCTTTTAACAGACTTTTTAAAGTTCTTTTAATTTTCAAAGGCTAATGCTGACCCTTTTATTTTCCAAATGCCATTTTTTGTTTCATTTAATTTTAATTGCCTATACTTCTTTCCTCTATGGATAAAGTATATTTAAAGCCCTAACATTTGGCCTTTACATGATTATTTGATAATAGCTGCTCCAGGTCTATGTCCTGAAATGCACCCTTTAATAAGGGGAAATTTGCCTTTTTAACCCCTTAATGACAAGGCCTATTTTTCACGTTCGTTTTGCCATGACCGCCTTAACTTTTTCATTTTGTCCAATTTTTTTTTGCGGTTTCCTAGTACATTCTATGGTAATATGAATAACATCATTAGAAACTACATTTTGTCCCAAAAAACAAAATCCCTCATATGTCTATGTTGATGATGTTGTTATCTGTATTCTACAGGTTGATACAAATCCGTCAATACCAAACGTATATTTTGGTACCGTAAAAAAAAAATCCAAACATTTTCTATTTTTCACATTTTTGCCTTGGCGCCAGTTTCTGCGATCAATAACTTTTTTATACTTCTACCTATGGACTTGAGTGAGGGGGCATTTTTTGCGGGCTGAAGTGTACTTTTTATTGGTACTAGGAATACAGGTGTGATTTTTTTATCACTTTTATTCTAATTTTTAGGGGACGTGAATTGACCAAAAAAAAACCCCGCGATTTTGGCATTTGGAATATTCTTTCTTCTACGGTGTTCTGCATACGGGATAAGTGATGTTATATTTTAATAGATTGGAATTTTATGGATGCAGCGATACCAAATTTGTGTAACTTTTTTATTTTTTTATTATTTTTCTTCATGTAAAATGGCAAAATGATTTGATTTGAACTCTAATTTTTTTTTTTTTTTGTTTTTTTTTTACATTTTAAAACTTTTTTTTACTTTAACATTGAGCCCCCCTGGGGTGCCTGACCACTAAGGGGCACAATTGTTTATACAGCCTATTGTATGATTTAAACAAAGTAACAGGGTGTATAGAAAGTATGTTCAGATGCAGTAAGGGGTTAAAATTAAGGGCATCATGTATGAAAACTGTCTAGGTCTAAGACTTTCTCTGTTGCTCATAGCAAACAATCAGATAACCACTTTCATTGTTTCAGCTCTGATTAGTTGTTATGGGCAACAAAGAAAATGTTAGACCTAGACAGTTTTCATACATGAGATGTTTTTGCTTATTTTTTCTAGTTTAGCTCAAACTAATTTTATTCTGGTTGCTGTTACCAAGGTTTTCATAAACAATCCAACAAGTTCTGCTTTATTAAAAATTACCAGATCCAACTAACATCATTTCAAGTGGGATCTTCCACAAACTGGACCATAAAATTATCCTTTAACATGTTAAGAAACGTTCTCCCCTTTGCAGTTGAAGCAAAACTGTGACCCCAGTCAATTTCCAGATAATTAAAGTTGCCCGTTACTACCACTATACTTTCTTGTGCTGCGCGTTCCATTTCTATATGAATAATACATTTTTATTGAATTTTTAAAAAAAAATTTACAAGAAGAAAGGTTTCCCAACACAGGGGAATAAAAGGGAAACAAAGCAAACATGAATAAACAGTAAACCAAAAATGTCTGCCATGGTTAAGTAACTTTCTGTATAGGAAAGGAGGAATGGAGTTATGAATGAAGGGCTAATAGATATGAGAGAAATTGTAATAACATTCAGAAAATACACAAAGCGAGATTGGTCAGTGAAGAGGTGACAAAAGAACTATATATAATATTTGTAGCATATCCAAACCTTCCATTTATTCTTTGTCAGAGCTACTAAGTGGGTGGAATTTCCAAACACGTTTCACATCGAAATTGAAACTTAATCCTATCTATGACCTCAGAGAAATTCAGAAATTCTATAGCATTCCAATATAGTGCTATCATTAATCTTGTAGCAACAAGTAAATGGAAAAGTATCGTCCTGAAGGAAACATGGAATTCACTTAGGGTGACATGTGTGAAAACTTTCTAGGTCTAACACTCCCTGTGTTGCCAATAGCAACCAAGCAGGGCGTCCCTCTCATTTTTCCAGAGCACTATATGAAATGAAAGGGGCGCTCTGATTGGCTGCTATGAGCAACAAAGTGAGTTTTATACCTAGACAGGTTTCATACATGTAGCCACTAAAGAGTACCTAGCACCTCCACACAAACACACAAAAATTGATAATAGATGAAATTATAAGACTTTTCTCAAATACATGTCATTAGTAGTGTTGAGCGAACCGTTCGGAAAAAGGTTAGTTCAATACGAATTTTATGTATTTCCCAAGCCCGAGCCAAACTAAATTTTTTCCAGGAGCTCGGAAAACTTCGGGTTTGGGACATACATTCGGCACCATTTTTACTTTCACTTTCAGCCAGTTCCTTCAGTTTTGGTGGCCAACCAATCAGTGTAGAGCACAGAGGGGGGTCAAAAACGTAACCACTGAGGGTGTAGGAGTCTCATTGTCTGCTAAAATCACATGACCCTGTTTTATTTCCTGTTGAACGCCATTTTGACCTTACTCTCTGTAGTGAACACACTGCTGCCTCTGTGTGCTTGTTTGTCAGCAGGCAGAAACACCATTTTCTAGTGATTTTACACAGGAAAAGCTGCTGGTTAGATTAGTCGGGGGAGGGGGAAACTAGCTAAGGGAATCATACACATCAATAGTTAAGGAGTTCGAGAGTGTTGTATAGCTTTTGTATAGTG
Organism: Phyllomedusa bahiana; assembly: GCA_025379985.1. Classification (NCBI taxonomy): domain Eukaryota; kingdom Metazoa; phylum Chordata; class Amphibia; order Anura; family Hylidae; genus Phyllomedusa; species Phyllomedusa bahiana. The sequence goes on along the minus strand of JAODAL010077291.1, from coordinate 2,393 downwards.
TATAGTTTTGTACAACTGGCTGAATTTTTTCCATCTTTATTCAGAGTGCCCAAAAGTTAAATTCTCCTGTTTTGGGGGTCCACCAACACCGTCAGCAAATCTGCCATAGAAAAAAATGCAAGTGTTGCTGCCATGGTTCTTCCATAAGTCAGCGTTATCAGATATTTCATAGAAAGAAATCTATTTGTAATACTATTTGGTAGCAGTAAACTTTTGGGATTCAAGAAGACTTCTGTGTCGCACTGTTGCAGCCAGGGTTCTTCCATAAGACACCGTTCACAGATTTTTCATAGAAAGAAATCTATTTGTAATAGTATTTGCTAGCAGCAAATTTTTAGGATTCCACAAAAGCTCTGTTTTGCAGTGTTGCTTTCAGGGTTCTTCCATAAGAACCCGCTCACAGATATTCCACAGAAAGAAATTTATTTGTAATACTATTTTCTTGCTGCAAATTTTTGGGATACCACTAAAGTTCTGTTTTGCAGTGTTGCTGTCAGGATCCTTCCATAAGACCCCATTTCACATATATTCCATAGAAAAAATCCTATTCTACTCCTATTTGTCAGTTGGAAATTATAGGGATTTAAGAACACTTGTGATTTGCTGTCTTTGGAGTACAAATCTTGACCTTTTATCTTTTTGAACATGGAGCAAACTAGAGGTGGTAAGCGAACAAGGAGGAGCTAGAGGTATGAGACAAGGCACTCCTTCCAGTGTTCCGGACAACACACAAGCAAGCACATCGTCAGTCGTAGGACCGTCAGGCCTGTCATTGCTTGGTCGGTCCCCCGTGCGTCTCAAGTCTGAAGAGTAGCACCAATTTGTTCTTCAGTGGTTAACACACCCTGCATCCAGCGGTTTTAATTCCTCTTCCTCTCAGTCACGGCCACAAATATCGTCATCATCAGTCCAAACTGAAGCAAAGATGGGCCAAATGTCACCCAATAAACAAGACCCCCACTAGATAATCCATATTCTGAAGAGCTCTTTGATGACACAATGCGGTTGGGGTCAGAAAGCATTTTAAAAGATCAAGAGGCCAAAGAGGATGATTTTGTCTGCTCTGACGCCCAATTACTGATGCCATCAGAGGAGGAGAACCAAGCTGGTCCCTCTCTTTCCACTGGATTCACCATCTTTAAGGTGCAAAAATGAAGAACACAAGAGGCAAAAAGCGAGGAACCCAGTATATGTTCTCCAGACCCTTTCGTAAACATGGAGTTGTGCCTTTGTCAACATACATGCACATCTACAAGAAGGGCAACATTGTGTACATTAAGGGTATGGACACCATTCAAAAAGGCATGCCAAATAAATGCTATCATGGCAAGACTGGCAGGATCTACAATGTTACACAGCATGCTGTGGGTATAATTGTGAACAAGCAGATCAAGGGTAAAATCCTTGCCACAAGAATCAACGTCCGTGTAGAGCACATTCACCACTCTAAGAGCAGAGATAGTTTTCTCTAGCGCGTTAAGGAAATCGAGAGGAAGAAAAGGGAAGCCAAGGGGTAGAGCACCTGGGTGGAACTGAAGCGTCAGCCAGCGTTTCTGGGCCCCATACAGCCAAATAAAATGGGGTCCCCACTAGTGTTGAGCGATTGCGTTGGCTATCGAGATCGATCGATAGTCGATAGTCGGCCGCTATCGATAAGGTTTTTCGATAGTGGGGCATCGATTATGCGCGATGACCATTAAAGTCTATGGGGGGAGCAACAACACCTTCATTAAAACACCCAAACAAGCTGGAGAAGCTGAAATTAACATCCACAACAGTCAAATGAATACATGCTACATCTTAGGCAACACACTTAGATTATAAAAGTCACAGAAAAAAGTCACAGACCATTTACTATCCCTGTCTTGTACCACAGCCTGACCCTTAAACCCGCATCACCCCCAAATTAAAAAGTGCCAGAAGGCGTATGATTTGAACCATCATTTACTTGAACTGGACATTGAATATCCCTGTCCTGGGGAAAGCAGCATGAGCCCAAACCGCATGACCCCCACATTTTAAAAAATGCCCGGGAAAAAAGGAGTCTTTTTAACCACCATTTTAGTTTCACTGGGGAAATTTCATACCTTCCCTGGGCCACAGCAAGCCCCAAACCTGCATGATCCCCACATTTAAAAAGTGCCCCAAAAAGGGGTCTTTTTAACCCCCATTTTAGTTTCACGGGCATTGACTTTAAAAACCCCCGTCCGGGGCCCAGCATGAGCCCCCAAAACCTCATACCCCACATTTTTAAAAAATGCCCCGGGAAAAAAGGGTCTTTCAACCACCATTTTAGTTTCACTGGGCATTGACTTTACCCGTCCCCGGGCCCCAGCATGAGCCCCAAACCGCATGACCCCACATTAAAAAGTGCCGGAAAAAGGGTCTTTTAA
>JAODAL010077290.1:0-13318 GCA_025379985.1 Phyllomedusa bahiana | reverse complement strand
GTTTTTGGGGCAAGAGGACGGGAAAAAAGGGTTTTACACCCCATTTAAGTCTTTCTTTTCAAACAATATATTAGCTGCTTTGGAGAATATCCTTTATTCCTGACTTATTTTTGAGTAAAATGGCTATACTCCAGAATGTCAGTAATTGTGCCCCTGTTGATCCAGCATGTGAGTGCAACTTTATTTTTATTGTTTTCTTTTTTAATTATTAGGTTATTTTTATTAAAAACCTATCTTTATGTGGGTTCAGATTGATGTTATTTTTAGGCCTCGTTATGGCCCATTTCCTTTCTGGATTATTATTACCCTTTATTTTTTTTTATACCAGTCCATTTGTGTCCTATTTTGAAACAGGTATTGTGTTTAATCTCTTCCTGAAATTTGATGTGCATGTACAGTACATCATGATGCCGTGCAGGGGTTCTGGAGTGAGTATGAAAGCCAAGACCACTAAGCCAAGGTGAAGGCATAATTGTTTCAGAGGAGCATTAAATCTGAGGCCCACAGTGCAGTATGCGTGGTGCAGGTCTAATTCCAATAAATATACATGAGAGCACTTAGCATTCTTCACTTCATGGGTTCACGCTTGTATGGATAGGTTTCAGGTTTTCTCTTCCTTTCACTAGGTGCTATATGATGATGCTGCAGGTATGTTCCCAGGTGCTTGAAGGCAGCCTGTACCTGGGTTCTAGTCTGCACAGTAGAACTGAAGAATTAAATAGAATAAAAAATATTTTCAACCAACTCATTGGCAGGGCTTGAACTAGAACCTCCTATACCATGTCTTCAATAACCATGTGACCCCCACCCCTATCTTCGCGGCCATTCAAGCACTCCTGCTGTAGGCTGTACTTGTCTATACAATTAACCACTGGTGTAACACAATGACTTAGCATTTTCTAATAAATATAGTGCAAAAATGTACAAATGACATTACAGAGAATACAACTTTGAATAGTCATTTTGAGAAGAATATTAACTCTTTAGTATAGTATACTCCTGAACATCTGCCATCAGCAGCCGGTATCAGCTATATTTGGCCACAAAATATAATTACAACAAAGATACATATTGAGCAGGGGCGTAGCTATGTGCTCATGGGCCCAGGTGCAAGAAGTCAGCCTGCCCCCCCCCCCCCCCCCAACACACACACCCACACCAACAGATAAGACAGCAAATGTTAAGGTGGGTTCAAACAATGTTTCTGTGTACATTTGTGGTATCTGTCAGGGTTCTGGGAAAAGAAAGTATCCTGGTGGATACTGTAAGGGTATGTTCACATGGCGTAATTGTGCTGCGCATTTCGCCTCGTCCCCCTATGATTGTATTGTATGTTTGGGGGGAGGATTGCCGCTGACAATGCATGTCTGTGGGGCCGGCGGGTTTCCACACTGCATCGGACAAAAATCGGCTGAAAATGGCTGTTTTTTTTTCCAATGCAGGACTGCACTTTTTGTCATGTTTTGTGCAAAAACCACGATCGCGTCTCATTTTTTTAACGTCGCCCATACAATTGTATTATGTGGGAAGACTGACTCCAAGAAAACAAGAAGCGCCCGGGATATTATGGCACATACATGCCAAACTCTCCCCTTTTTGGGGGGGGTCCCGCTATTTTGGGTCCCCTCCCGCCCTCCCGGGGGAGTTGGCATTCCTCCCGCCGCCTGCAGGCGGCGGGGGTCCTTTTTAAAATTAAACCCCGGCGCAAGAGTAGCGCTGGTGCGCTACTCTTGCGCCGCGGGGACCGCTCCTACAGGCGGGTGCACGGCCGCAGCGGCCGCTCACCCGCCCGCGGTCTTCACTGTGCGGGGAGGAGGAGGAGGATCGCTCCCTCCTCCTCCTCTCCCTGTATGTACGGCGCCGGTGTGGTGCGCCGTAACATACAGGTCAACGGCGCAGGGGGGAAGTGACGCGCGGCTGCAGGGAGTGACGCGCGGCTGCTCTCACTTCCCCCTGCGCCGCTGAAGAGATCGGTCGGGAGCGGCCACACTGCAGGAGCCTGGGTAAGGTAAGTGGATTTTATTATTTAATTTTTATTAGCTTTAGGGGGCTCTACCTGGGTAACAGAGAGGGCAAACTACCGGGCAACAGGAGGGCAACTACCTGGCAACAGAGGGGGCACTACCTGGCAACAGAGGGGACACTACCTGGCTAACAGATGGGGGCACTACCTGGCTAACAGATGGGGGCACTACCTGGCTAACAGATGGGGCAAAACCTGGCAAACAGATGGGGCACCTACCTGGCTAACAATGGGGGCACCTACCGGGCTAAAAAATGGGGGGCACCTACCTGGTAACAAAGGGGGCATCTTCCCTTTGGCTACAAATTTGGCTCTACCTGGCTACAGAGGGGGCATCTACTTGGCTACATGGGGGCATCTACCGGCCTGTAAGGGGCACTACCTGGTTATGGGGGCACTACCTGGCTATAAGGGCATCTACCTGGCTTTCTTCCAAAGCCGTTATGCAGTTAGGTGGAGTGGGTGTGGCTTTTTTGAAGGGGCGTGGCATACCAACAAGATGGGCGTGTCCATGCAAATTTTTGCCGCGGCGCGCTACGCGTGCCGCCCACTGAATTCTCCTGCTTTTTCATTTTCGAAAGTTGGCAACTATGATTATGCAACATGTTATATAATACGCCCGCGCTGAAAGACAAGCAGAGGAAGACCAGCTGTAGAGACTGCAGCTCGTCTTTCCTATTGCCATCTATGGGGTTGCAGGGACGATCGTATCTTCGACGCCTTCAAAAAACTAAAAGCGCCGAAAATATGATCATAAAGCTAAAGCAATGGAGACATAGCCTTACAGTATCCACCAAGGGTTTTAAATTTTGGGAGAACCCTGAGGATACTGCAAATTTAAACAGGAATGAAGTGTGAACCCACTGTTACTCTAGATATGGGGCACAAGGAAATACCTAACCCTCATACCTGACAAGTTACACATGGGGCCTTTTTTTAACAATATTAAGTGTAGTGCCTGCAAAACTTGTGCAGCAGGAAGGAGAGGATGAACTCCAATGAGCACTTCCTCTCTCTCTCCTCCATCCTGCTGCAGGTACTGATGGGCAGTGGGTGGGCTGCCAAGTTTTTTCTATAGGCAGACCCAACCGTGCTGCCCATATGCTCATTAACCCCACCCCTCCCACTCAAGCTCCACCCACGGCACCGCCCACAATATGGAGTCTGTATGGGTCACATAGACCCAGTTACAGACTCTGCTGTTGCATATGCATGAGAGGGGAGGAGCCGGCACGGGCTTGTTTTCCCCTTCATGCTTGAAGCCCTGCATGCTACTCCCCTCTTCACTAACATGCTGACAGTCTGTGCGCTCCTATCCTCACTGTCTCCGGCACACAGCTTGCTTCTCCCCCTCCCTCACTGTGCCGGCCCTTAAATGAAACGCTGCGTATTGCTGGGTCTCTGACCTAGCAATAGGTACAGCAAGCAGAAGAGTGTGGCGAGGGGGCCTGGTCGCAATTGCGACTGCTGAGACCCCTGTAGCTCCGCCAGTGATATTGAGTCATCTGATGTGAAAGTGATAAAAAAAAAAAAAGAGTATACCTTCACAAATCCCAGAAAATGTCCCAAAAAGTGCATGTACCTTAATAAAATATTTAAATTTTAACAAATATTTTTTTCTTTACACAAATCTTGAAAAAATGGGTGAAGGAAGCTTAAAAAATAGCATAAGAAAGTTGTATAAATCATGGGGCATCATGCTTGGTTTGGTCTTTATACAATGTTGTGTTTTAGTATGACATGCACATGACTGCCGCTGCACTTAGAATCGCTTCACTCTAAAATTCCCTGGGCACTTAGGCTATGTTCACACGGCTTAAAATGGGCCGTATTTCGGTCCATAATTACGCGCCGAACTGCGCAAATTACGGGCTGAAAACGGCCCATTCATTACAGTAATCCACAGTTCTCATAGAGAACTATGGATTACGTCTCCTCTCCCTGCTTGCCGTATACGCCGAGGGGGGAGATAATTGACATGTCATTTTCTAGCGGCGTATACGCTCCGCTAGCAATGATTGTCTGTGGGCCAGCGAGGTGCCGGCCCCCCGCTCCCGCCCCGCTCCCGGCCACACGGCGTGACTGTGGGGCGTAATTACGTCCCGCAGTTAACCCGTGTGAACATAGCCTTACAGGGGCAAAACTGACCAAAAAACTGAAGCGGGAATGCAGCCTGATAAAGTCATGGCAGCTCCAGCTGGAAAAAAGCAAGCTGATGGCTAAGATCCTTCGATACAGTCAAAGAACACAGTAGTAGGTTACTGGAGCCGGCACAGGTCTCAGGACAGTAAGGGGACATCACAGCAGGTATCACTCCATGAGGCGAGAGCTTTAAACCGTCACAGAATATGACAGAACCTGTTCTGTTAAACGCTGATACATGTAGAGGACCCCCCGATTAAGTGGAGAGGGTGTCGGCAGTAATTTTGCGTTGACGTCTCTGATCATTTTGCCCTTCCTTTCATCCGTTAATGTCCGCTTTCAATCGGTCAATAATCCATCAGTATTGCTAAGGCCAAAAACAAACAGGAGTTGATCCAAAACAGAGATGATCAGTAAATGGGATATTTGCATGTCTTCTGTATTCTGTATCCACTCGTGCTTTTGGCTAGACAATCCTGATCCTTCCCATTCCATCTGACAGGTGAAAAGAAGGGGAAAACCAAACATAGTGGCAATGTCATAGAGAGGGTGGACACAGCATTAGGAAACCACAGGGTGTTCCAGTGAGACAGCGATCACTTGGCAGCAGCATGAGTAGGCCACAGAGTAGCACAATCACAGAGTGTGGAGGTCACGGCAGCAACGACAGCAGCAGCATGATATCAAAGAGTGGCACAATGACATTCTGGAGGTGGCACAAAGAGTGTGGAGGTGACAGCAGCAACAGCAGCAGGATGAGGTCATAGAGTGGCACAATGACAGAGTGTTGAGGCGGGTGGCAATACCAGTCCCTGGTGGTAGGCAGATGGAGCAACTGGCAGCAGATGTGTGGCATCAGGCGGGTGGCGGCATCAGAATAGTGGCTGAGGCAAGTAGTTTGATCCAGACTTATTTCTCAAAGTTTTCATGAGACGTCATGGCTGATGTAATCTGATGCCTAAGACATTGATGTGTGGAAATCCTGGCCGATCCACGCCTGATTCATCTTCACAAAGGTCAGTCACTCCACATTTCTGGTGGACAAGCAGGTTGTCCTTGAGGTAACGATGGCCCCCGCCGCACTGAACACCCGCTCTGATGCCACACTAGTGGCCAGGCAGGACAGCTTCTCCACTGCAAACTCGGCAAGTTGCGGCCACACATCCAGTTTGGCTGCCCAGTAGTCCTGCGGACTTTGTAACTGGGGTGGCAGAGTGCTGTCCAAGTAGGCCACCACCTGTTGGTTCAGGGTCTGCTCAAGGTCCTGCTGCTGCTGCTGGTGAGTGCCCTACAGGCGTGAAGGAAGCTGCTCAATCAGCGATCTCAGACTTAGGTTGCTGCTGATGGAGCTGGTTCTGCACCTACCCCCCCCCCCCGCCCCCATCTTCCCACAGCAGCCGCAGCAGTGGTATGTGAGTGCGGCGTCACCCCCCCTCAGACCAGTCAGAAGATGGACCATGCCGCACATAGGCAGCGGCCAACTGACTACGGAGGATTTCTCTATAGTATTTGAGTTTGTCCTCCCTCTCAGCAGTTGGAAAAAAAGGCTCCCATAGTGGACCGGTAGCGAGGGTCCAATAGGGTGGAGAGCCCGCAGTCAGCCCACTGCTGGATGGTGACTATTCCGCTGTCACTAGCCAGGCAAATCAGCATGCTGAGGGCCATGTGCGCACGTGACTCTGCGGGACTCCCTGCCTCCATCTCCACTGTATACTGCCACGGTGCTTGGGGTTCATCTGCCTCGTCTTCCTCATCTCCCTCTACCTCCTCCAGCTGCTCCTGCTCCTCCTCTCCTGTCACCTGGGTAGAAAAACCACTCATTTCACCAGACAATGCCTGTGCTCCAATGTTCTCCTCCTCCTCCTCCAGTTCAGTCCCCACCGGACTCATGTGGCCGCGAAATGTAGTCGCCACGTCTCCAGTCCCCTGCCCAGACAGATTTTTCAGCATCTGTTCCAGGACATGAAGCAGTGGAATGACGTTATTCATCCCGTAGACCTGCCGACTGACAAATAACAGCCTCAGCAAACGGCAGGTATCACGCATGAGCTGCCACTGGCTGACATCAAAGTTACATAGGGGAGTACTCCTGTCCACCTGGATCATCAAAAAATCGTTAATCGCCTTTCTCTGTTCATACAGTCGGTCTAACATGTGCAGGCTGGAATTCCAATGGGTGGAAACATCACATATCAGCGTGTGTTGGGGGAGGCCGTTCTGCCGCTGCAACTCGAGGAGGGTGTGCCTGGCTTTGTAGGAATGGATGAAGTGCATGCACAGTTTCCTGGCCATTTTCAGGATGTTCTGAAGATCGGTGGAAGACTTCAGGAACCTTTTCCCAACCAGATTGAACACGTGCGCCATGCAGGGAGCATGGACCATCCCTCCTCAGTGCAGCGCGGACACCATGTTACTCCCATTGTCCATCACCATAGTTCCGATTTGCAGTTGGCACGGAGAAAGCCACATATTGATTTCTTGCTGCATGACGCGGAGCAGTTCCTCCCCTGTGTGACTTCGGTCGCCAAGGAAAGCCAGGTGTAGAACTGCGTGACACCGCTGTGCTCTACACATGTTGTATGATGGAGCAGCACTTGTGGAGGCTGAGATGGTGGTGGTGGTGGTGGAGGAGGAGGCGGACATTGGCGCAGGAGCAGCAGTTTGGCAACGTGGAGGAGAAAGCGGCGTCTCCTGTCCAAGTTGTTGGTGTAGCTGGGTAGGAAGCACATTCACCCAGTGGGCCGTAAAGGACATGTACTGGCCCTGACCGTAGTTACAGCTCCACACGTCCGTGCTGCCGTATACCTTGTAAGAAACCGATAGGCTCAAGGACTGGCCCACCTTCTGTTCTACATATTTGTGAAGTGCTGGTACTGCCTTTTTGGAAAATAAATTACAGCTTGGGATTCTCCACCTCGGCTCCGCACAGGCCATTAGTTTTCTGAATGGTGCAGAGTCCACCACTTGGAAAGGGAGGGACTGAAATACCAACAACTTGGACAGGAGCATGGTCAGCTTCTGCACCTTAGGATGGTTGGACGCATACTGCTGTCTCTTGGCAATCGCCTCGGTGAACGACAGCTGGCTCCACTGGACCGGTAGATGATGGGAAAGACAAACAGCTCCCTTTGACAGAGGTGGTGGAGCCTTGACTGGCTGAAATGGCATGCGTGCCACTGGGTGCTGTTGCTGCGGCAGCAGGATGGACAACCACATCTGAGCCACGTTTCTCCCAGGCCAACGGATAGTGACGCTGCATGTGCTGACGCAGGGCTATGGTGCCAATTTTAGCACCCTGGCCACGCTTCACTTTCTGCCCACAGATTTACATATACCCATGTTCAGCTCCTCCGGTGTCTTAGTAAAAAACTGCCACACCGCCGAGTAGGTGGTTTTGCCACCAACTCTCTGCAGTGAGTGACTACTACCACCGCTGCCTCGGTGAGCCCCTGTGCTGCTACTTTCTTGGACCTGCGACGAGGGTGGTCTACCCCATGGCCGTTTGGCTCCCGACCTCACACTGCTGCTACCCTACTGACTCCCGGCCACACAACCGACTTGCTGGCTGCGCCACTGCCTGACGCGCAAGCTGACACCCTCTTCTCCAGACGATGATGAAGCCCTTGCTTCACCCGGCTCCCAAGTGTGGTCGGCTACATCATCATCAATTATTGTTGGATCTTTACTGCTGTCCTCCTCAACAGTCTTGGTATGCAGAGGCTGACCCCTCACAACATGACCTCCCATGCCACTCTCCACATCCATACTTTAACGCCTACTGCAAGAAGCAGGGGATGTCGGTCCCACTTCTTTGCTGCCAAGCAGCTGCTGATTGTCCTCAAATTGTTCATCCTCGCTGTATAGTGGTGGTGAGCCCATAGTAGATTTCTGGCTGAAGGAACCGAACGGGACAGAAATCACCAGGAAAAATGTACTCGTCTTTGGTGTTTAGAAACACCGTATATTTTACTAAATATAAAAGCACAAACACGCTTAATTAACCATTTAATATAAATTGCTCTCCAGAAATCACCAGGAAAAATGTACTTGTCTTTGGCGTTTAAAAACACCAAATATTTTTCTTAATATTAAAGCACAAACAGGCTTAATTAACCCTTGAATATAAATTGCGATCCAGAAGTGACCAGATGGCAGTAAAATGTATATGGGGCAGCATTAGACCCACCCTGGACTTGAATTACAATACCCCACAAACTGAATCAAAATAATAACGGAAGAGGAGCAGTCTCTGATATAAGCAGTGACACCCCCCAAATCACTGTTAAAAGCAATTTCCTTTGTGTGAGATCTCTGCTGCTGCAGCAGCAGCTGCTTATGTCAGGGCACAACGAGAGCAGTGTGAGGAACGAGCATGGCGTCCGTATTTAGAGTGCTGTGACATCACAGATTCCCCCGGTCTCTGATTGGCTTGATGTCTGCACATGTCATTTAGGGTCTTCCTTTCTTCCTCCCAGAGTTCTCTCCCCCATGTCATGCCAAGTGCTTGTGGCCATTTTAGCAATACAAAACACACTTTGTTCCCGCGAATTACCCCAAACTTCTATTTCGTGCAGAACCGATGTTTTCCTGAAATTCTAAACGAATTCCACTTCATTAGAATCAATTCGCCCATCTCCAATTAAAGTATAAGTATCAAATATCGTTAAATTTCTGTGAAAATATAATCACACTCTATATTCAAGCCGTCTGGGTGTAAACTGCCCAGATGGTGGATCCACGCAGCCTCTATCTTTTTGAAGAGAGAGATGTGATTGCTGCCCCAGCGTTAACAGGGAACCTGCTCAAGAATCTGGAACTTCAATTGTGAGATATGATGATTAGCCTGGATAAAGTGAGAGGGGAGCGGGAGCCATTCTTTGCAGCTGTGTATAGTGGACTTGTGTGCAGAGGCTGCATTGGCATTTGATCATAAAAACAACAAATGTTGAGTCGCAGGTGAAGTGTCCTTTTAATTTAATGGATTAACTTTTAGACGAGTGGTGAACCGAGTCACCTTTAGTGATATTTGACCAATTGGTGCAGGGAAGGCACGGTAAGGTACCGAGGCAGGGTTTGGTAAGTGTGGACTGAGCATTAGGTTTGGATAAGGGACAGTGATGCTTTACTCACTTTCGGCCACCATCTTGGTTCGGCCCAGGGAATTAGTTCAGCTCGCAGGATTACTGCCCTGGTAGAACGGTATTGGCACACTGATATTCCAACACCAGGAATCTTATTACTGGCCTCAGCCAGCTTTATGGAGGTACATGATAACAAATCAAAAATACAAACAAAACCTTAGGCCGTCAAGCCACTAACTAAACATATACAGAAAATCCTTCTCTAACGTGTGAGCTAGGCCTAATAGCCAGTCCCACAATACACTTCCTCAGCTTCTCCTAGTCTCCTGCTGGGTCCCAGCTTCTCTCAAGCCTCTGGGGGGCCAGAGCCTCTCTCTAGCTCCTCTGCTGCACCACACTGGAAGTACAGACCACACCTCCTCCCCCCGAACACCTGCAGGCCCAGGCCTTTTATAGGCCTCCAGGGGCCTGCCCAAAACCTGGCCTGGAACACAGGGACAGCCACCCACCTAACACTATAGCTGTTCTAAAAAAGCCAACCCATACATAGTCGCCTTGCAGCCATTCTAGCCACTACTGTAAGTGTCAGTAATATATCATCACTGACGCAATATAGGTGGCTTTTCCCCACCGAGACCAGGTCCTTGGTGGCGCATCTGCAGCAGGTCTCCGGCTGCACACCCTCGAGTGGCAGAAACATGCGACTATCTGAGGTCGCTCTGCCACAGGACCGATGTCAGCACATCTCTGATGGTTCTGGGTCTCTTAGTACAAATGTGTATGGGGGTTTTAAACTCGTAGATGATAGGGTAGCCTTGGCAGAGTAAATTTCAATGCTTTTTAATGCATTGGTGGATTCTTAGAATAAAATGGTGGTATTTGTTGACAAAACAGTTACAAATTAATACGGGTACATAGGTCTGGGGTTGGTTATGGTTGGTACAGACATTTAAAAAGTTTTCTGGGGTAGCCCTTGTCAAGGCATTTATATGGTCGAGTTATTGGGACCTGGTTGTGGGATTGGAGACTATGCTGTCAACTCAGGTGAGATGAGAAATGGGCAATGCATCCTTGACATGGGATGGATGACAGCTCTGATAATGCAGAACTGAGTTATGATCCATTGGTTTCACATACAAATCGAGGTGAATAGGCCCTCATTAGATTTGATAATCCATGTGTCCAGAAAATTGATACAATGGTAGTCATAGTGTATGGTAAAGGTGAGACCAGCATGGCAGTATTCAGGCCATTAAAGAAGAGTAAAGAATAAGTAAACAGGATGTGCAAATTTGATTCTAACGAAGTGGATTCTTTTTAAAATTTAAATTTAGTGAGTACAGCACTTTGAAGCCCCGGACGCCTGTTGGGCTACATGCTTCCTGTCCCGCTGGTGCAGCTGCTGCTGCGAGATTCCACAAAAAAAATTTTTTTTTAACGCATTTTTTTTTTTTTTTTGGGGGGGGGGGGGTTTTGCCTGTTTTTATCGGACTGCCCTCTTTCGTTTAATTTTCATTCAGTTTGGGGGGTATTGTTTTTCGTCAGGGTGGGAATTTGCCCCTTTCTTTTTTAATCCCATCTGGTCAGTTCTGGGGTTTGGAATATAAGTGTTTCTTAGCCTTTTTGTTTTTTTTTAGTAAAATACACGCTTTTTTAAACACCCATCCCCTTTTTTTTTTCTGTGATTTCTGGGGCAATTTTTATTGGGGTTTTTTTAGTGTTTGTGCTTTTTTTTGTAAATATAAACGTTTTTAAAAACCACTTTTTTTTTTAGGAGTAAAATTTTTTTCTTTGGTGTTTTCTTTTTTAAAAAAAAACCCAAAACCCCCAAAACCTTAAAATTTATATCCAAGGGTTATTTAAGCCTTTTTGTGTTTTTCTTATTTGTAAAATACCCGGCCCCGTTTAAAATGTCCATACCAGAAAACTTTTTAGGGTTTGTTTTTGAAGCAAAATTTTATATCCGAGGGTTTTTTAAAGCCTTTTTGTGCTTTTTAGTCAGTAAATCACGCGTTTTTCCCCCCAATACAAGCTAATTTTTTTTTGGGTTTTTTTCTGGACGCAATTTATTCCAAGGGTTACCCAAGCCTGTTGTGGGTTCTTTTGGGTAAAAATACAGGGTGTTATTTATCATATACAGATCTTCATTAAACAGGTCGGGTTTGGGGCCCCCTTACTGCAAAGTGGCAGTGGCAAAACTTTCCCGGAGCAGGCACAGGTCGGAACAGTAAGGGGACATCGCAGGGGGGGTAAATCGGTGAGGCCAGAATCCCCCGGTGTCATTAGGGGCTTTTGTGTTGCCCAGAAACCCAAGGGTTCTTGATTGGTTGATGGTCATCCCTTCCTCCCAGATGACATCTAAAAACCCCAGCCAAAAGAGCCGGGGGGAAAAAGTCAGAAAAACCCTTGTTGGCAGGGGCCCCGGGAGAGATGGGCCCTTTTAACCTGTCCTCAACCCCCCACTTTTCGTCCGGTTCCCTCCCCAGGGATCTACTATGTGGTCGGGGGCCCCGTGGAAAGTTGGTTGTGGAGATTGGGGCATGGGGGTTTCTTGTGGGGGTCAGCCTTGTCCCATGAGTTGAGGAGGACAGCAGTAAAGATAAACAATAATCGTGATGATGTACCCCGACCGCACGGGAGCGGGGGTAAAGGGGCATCGTTTGGGGTTTGTAGGCAGCGGGGCAGCCAGCAAGTGGGTAAGTGGCCGTGGGGGTCAGCAGGGTTAGCACCTCCCTGCTTTTTTGAAGAGCATGCGCCGACCCCTGAGGGGCCCCCGCCCCACCAAGGGACACCCCCAGCTCCCCCGTGAGCTGTCCGGATATAGCGGCCCTTGCCGTGTTATTAGTCCATGTGTCGGTGGTGATGGACTTTTCTGGACACAGATGCAGACAACTTTCTTGAAATTTTAGAGAAAGTGGCTGGCCAGGGCAGGGACGGCTTTTTGGCAAAGAAAAGCCTGCTGGGCATTGCTATTGGGGGCAGGCAAGGGCCCTGAGTGGCGGAAACCTCTGTGTCCACCCGCGGAAAGGCCAAAATTTCAGGAAATTTGGTAATGAACAATTAGGTTTTTGGCTTGGGTGGTTGGGGGGGGTGTTTTCTTTGCTCCAAAAACCGGGGGGAAAAAAGAAGGCTGTGCTAGACTGGCCACTGTTCGGTGTGCAGGCGTCAAAACTGGTGGGAAAGGGGAATGGTAGGATGGGTCTCTGGTGGTGTGGTGGTACTGGGCGACGGTGGGGGCTGGCGGAGGTGATCCCGAACATGACCTGAGAGCATGGGCGTGAGGAACGCTTTGGTGGGGGGGGAGGAGGGGGGGAGGGGGGGAGACAGAGGGTTTTTTGACGTGGTTGGAAGCCCCGGCATCGGTGTGGCCTTTTTTGGAAGTGTTGCCTCCCTTTTAAAATCGCATTTGCTGCATGTGACCAGAAAGTTGGGGGTGGTTAAACACCTAGATTCTTGCCCCACTGATTTGTTTCGCAAAAACGGAGTATGACATCGCTGGGTGAATCAGAGGTTGCTCGAAAAAAGGCCGGCTTGGGAGGTCCCGGACCCTTTTTGGACGGCGTAAGCGAAAGGGCGGGTTTCCGTGATGTGGCTGGCGAAATCATCTCACGGACTTGTGCGACCCCCTCTCCCTTTTTGAGGCAGGGCATTCTGACATACCCCTCGTCTTCCTCCTGTCAGTGATTGAAAGCGTCCAAGCAAAAAATTTTGCTGAAAAAAGCCACGTTGTATCCGCAATGTCGTAACATACATAAAAAAAGGGACTTGTCGTTTTACCCTTTTGTCCAGGAGCTGCGGGTAAAGCAAACAGGCATGCAAGGGGTTGCCAACCCGCCCGGGATTGTTGCCGATTGACGGTTCCTTTCCTCCCTTTATGGCATCAGTAACTGGGCTTTAGAGCGACAAAACATCCTCTTTGGTTCTTGGTCTTTGGAAAGCCTTTTACCCCAACGCATTTTGTCATCAAAGGGTCTTCAGGAAAAAGGTTTCCACAGTGGGGGTACACGAGTTGAATTTGGGCTGCTTCATTTAGTTGGGCGGATGCTGATGTTCTGATGACGACATTTGTGGC
>JAODAL010077289.1:0-13319 GCA_025379985.1 Phyllomedusa bahiana | reverse complement strand
AGGGGGAGCCAGTTAGGGGAAGACTTTATAAAAAATTTTTATTAAAAAAAAATATTAAAACTGGAAAATAAAAGGAGATTATCAACACATGAGGTGGGGGGTTCGAGGGCATTCGTTAAAAATACCATCCCACGCCGAGTTTCGGGGCAAGCTCTCTTACTCATGGCTTGTCAGGTAGTATACTGAGCGGCAGTAAAGATTCTGTTTTTAAATCTCGCGGGACAATCAAAACCACCTGGTTGACCGTGTTGCAATACGTCACAAGCAAGCCGCTACCGCATGATATGAGCACGCAGACAATATAATAAAAACAAATACTTATTCATGCAAACTATTGAAAAAACACCATTCAGAATTATTCAATATTATAAATATATTGCTACTCTTAATCTAATAGTATAATAGTGCAAAACATTAATGAAACCCTAGATTGAAAATCTAAGCAAATACATAATGAATATACAAATGTATGAAACGGGGGCTGAAATTAAAATAACTTTTGGCTGATATTGGCAGATCAATATTGGTATGAAATATCTTGTTTAGTGTTTAAACCTAATGGAACATGTGTGGAGAGATGGAAAATCCACCAGGCTTCTCTTGAAAATAATTTCTAATATATATCGCCACCTCTTATTGATCGTATCACCTTTTCTATACCTTCAACGCTAAATCCAGACGGATCGCCTCCATGTGTCTCAAAAAAATGTTTTGACACAGCCGATGCCTTGAATGAACAGGGCTTTAAAGCATCCGAAAGATGTCTGCGTATTCTAACTTTAAGGGGCCCTGATGTACAGCCAACATATTGTACTCTGCATATTTTGCAACTAATCAGGTATACAACAAACTTGTTGTTGCAATTAATATGCGTAGAGGTCGTAAACACCTTTTCATTGCTATAAGAAGAGAATTGCTCTGTCTTTTCAACATAGCGGCACACTGTGCAAACTGAATGCCCACATTTAAAAAAAAACTTTACTGTTAACCAAGGGTTAATTTCTTTTTTCTTTGGAACAAGTAGGCTGGGGGAAAGCAGCAAACTTAAATAAGGAGCCCTCCGGGAAACAAATCTCACGTTATGAGTTAAAATTTCTTTAACCTCCGGAGTAATGAAAAGTAAAGGTAAGTGTTTTTTCACTATTTTAACAATTTGAGGAAACTGCCTACTATATCTGGTACTGAATGTTGTATTTTCTGTTTTAACCTGTTTGTCTCTATTTCTATGTTTGTTTTTGGCACTGATATCTAAAAGTTCCTTTCTTTCCATACCATTTACTTTTCTGACAGCCGCATCCAGTGTGGCTTGCTTGTAACCACGATGCTTGAAATTTAAACATAAATCCCTGCAATGTTTTTTAAATTGCTCACTATTGCTGCAGTTTCTTTTCAAGCGACACATTTCTCCTACTAGTAAATTGTCTAACACATGTTTAGGATGACACGAAGATGCTGTCAAAATTGACTTTTTCACCATAGGTTTTTTTATACGGATTAACCAAAACTGGTTGTCCTACAGCTATAGATGTTAATGTAACGCCCAAAAAATCTATGGAGGTACCATGTTGATGACTAGTGAACTTGAGATTCCTACAGTTGCTATTGAGATATTGAATAAATGCAGTGACCACATCCTCCGGTCCTATCCAAATAAACAACATATCGTCTATATAACGACAGAACCAGAAAATGTGGTCAGAGAAAATATTTACATCACCAAATAGATACACCTCTTCAAAAGCTGACATGTAGATCACTGCCAATGACGGGGAGAACCTGGCCCACATCGATGCACCACATTTCTGCAAAAAAAAATTACCATCAAACATAAAAAAATTGTGGGTTAAAAGATAATCCACTGCTGTGACAATAGACAATAAATTCCTATGTTTCAATAGAAATTGGCATAACACAATTAAAGCTTGATCATGTGGGATTGAAGGGTACAGGCTCTCCACGTCACATGTGACCCACATTCCATTCTGGGGCCACTGGATATGCTCCATCACTGCAACTAACTGTTTGGTGTCTCTGAGATACCTTGGAATATCAACAACATATTGCTGCAGTTCAAGTAATAAGAATTGTAAGCGGCACTTCACAATCTTCTTCTTTGTAAAGATTTATTGTAATCACTCACGTACATGGGAAACAAGCACATCCACCTCAGCCTCGGCGTTTAGCGCATGACTAGCGCTTCTTGAGAAAAGCGCTAGTCAGTGCGCGAAACGTCCCGTTAGGATGAGGTGGATGGGCTTGTTTCCCATGTACGTGAGTGTTTACATAATAATTCTTTACAGAAAAGAAGAGATTTGGTGAGTTGCCGCTTACATTCTTTATATACTTGGAATAACATTGGGACTTTTTATTTGAAGCTGAGCACCACTGAAATTGGATTTAGTGCTGGGTTGTTTTATGAGACACTAAATCATATGGAGTGAATTATGGGTGTCGGGACCTGATTACCTTGTACATCTTGTTATATTGCTGCAGTTGTGTATCCACCCATCGTCCCAGTTGCTCATTCAATACCTTTGACGATGGGTCGGAAGGGAGGGGGAAATTTATTTTTATGGATTTTGGGTAATACATGGTAAATAGGAATTACCGGATTGTCTGGTATCATTTTGTCTGATAAAGCCTGAGAAAGTACTCCCTGGGACACACCTGTTTTTAGTATCTTACTCAAAGTGTCACAAAATTTTAATGTGGGATCACTAGATAAGGGAGTATAGGTGTCAAGATCTTCTAATACTTGTAGATTACATATCCTATACAATTCTTTATCCATTAATACTATCGCACCTCCCTTATCTGCGCTCTGTATTATTAAATCACGATTATCCTGTAATTCTTTTAGTGCTATTTCCTCTTTCCTTGATAGATTTTTATGCTTGGTGGACATGGTTTGGACACAATGCTCTTTAAGTTTGACTAGATCTTCCTCAACTCGATCCTGAAAAATATCCAGGGTAAGGGGTCTGGAGTTAACTGGATAGAAGTCAGCATTTTTAATGTAAAACGAAGATGAAGTAGAGGTAGAAGAATCGTGTGTTGTCACACTGATAGTCTCACTCTGTAGATCTCGTAGAACGGAGACACCTTTTAGTTCTTGGAACATAGGTTTGAGAATTTCCTTAGATGTAACATTCTCTGATGAAGTGTCCTTCGTAGGCATTTGAGAGAAATGATTAATTAGAGTTTTTTGCCTCACAAATCTATTGACATCTAAGAGTGTCTCATAAACTCGAAAGTCACATGTAGGGCAGAAACCTAGACCTCTCGACAAAACTCGCAATTGCTCAGTGGAAACAACTTTGGCGGAGAGGTTAATTATGGGAGATGTTGACTCCTGGTTCTCCGTTGGTTCCAGAACGTATCCATATTTCGTCCTTTATTTCCTCCCCGCCCGCCGTACCCGTTTTTTGGTACACGGAGGCGTCTGCTGCCTCTGCCTTCACCTCGGCGTGTCGCATTCTCAACTGTCTCCCGCCTGGTATCATTAAAGTCTCTTCCATTATCATTAGCTTAGTGTGTGCGTACAGGGCTATCTTCATTTGAATCACCTGAGTTGTTACCAGATGCATGATCAATGGAGGTATCTGTATCAGAGAAGCTCACACTCCTG
The DNA here is from genome assembly GCA_025379985.1 of Phyllomedusa bahiana. NCBI lineage: Eukaryota > Metazoa > Chordata > Amphibia > Anura > Hylidae > Phyllomedusa > Phyllomedusa bahiana. The sequence goes on along the minus strand of JAODAL010077289.1, from coordinate 9,691 downwards.
TTACTCCTATATGAATGTACTGATCATAATCTTCTGCATGAAATCGATCTGGGCAATTCGCTATTGTTTTTCCATGTATATACGCAGTTCATGGAGTAATCCTGGGTGTCTCTCTTAAACTTATTTTGCTTAATCGCAATTATCGTCTCCTCCAATTTTTTAATGTCGGTATTCATTTTTTCCCCAAGTTGGCATATACAGGGGATCTTGTTGATAGTTATTAACCACTGCTTTAGCAATAACAATTTGAGGTTTAAGCTCTTCAAGTAACTTTTTTTCTTTATTCACAATCAAATTAATTTGATCTAGCGAACACCGAGATAGAATCTTGTTCCATTCATTCAAAAAATCCTCCGAATATTCCGTGGTTGGGGCTTTTTTTATTCTTAACCCCCGAGGTACCATAGCTTTATCTATATAGGAGCTCAACATAGACAAGTCCCACCAGGTTTTGGTCTCTCTTCGCATGAGAGTTTCCAGGGCGATTTTTGAACGAATGCCATCGAAACCCTTCACCTCATGTGTTGAGTAATCTCCGTGTATTTTCCATGTTTTAATATTTTTTGTAATAAAAAGGTTTTTTTATAAAGTCTTCATAGCTGGACTCCCCCTTATCTGGATTGGAAGCTGGTAATGCCATATGGCATGTGTGTGTAGTATTTAAAGAGACACTTCCGATATTAAGGTGCTCAATTTGTGTTGTGGTTTCTGGTCTCCTTAGCCAACAGAGGATCATGGATATAAAACTTAAAAAAAAAAAAAAAAAAAACAAAAAAAAAAAAAATTAAAAAAAAAAAAAAAAACTTTATTAGTAAACTTGAAAAAAATGGCAAAAAATTACACCTACACACATATAGTGAAAACCCACAATAGCACAAGAAAGGGAGAGAAAAAGGAAGGCTAAAATGAACAAGGGCCAATGACACCCTAATGTCAACCTACTGGGCCTAATTGGCCCTAAGGCCTAACCCCGGGAGGTATCACCCTGATGAAGGTGTTTCCATCACGTACCTCTCCCTAATACTGACTGACCCTATAAACTATAAAAGAGAAAAAAATACCAACATGTTTCGATGCCCCCTTCAGCATCTCTTCAGGGGAATGGTAAAGTGCTATAAATAAATAATTAGGATCCAAAAACCATAAAAAAAAAAAAAAAAAATAAATAAAAAAAAAAAATTTTATATTAAAAGGACGTTGGTATGGTCCAAGTATGGTCCAAAAAATACTACCACAATAATAACGCCTACACCAAGTGAAAAGAGTGTCAAACTAAAGACCAATAAAAACAACAACTGGAACCATCCTGTATCTCAATACTTTGTTTTACATGAAACCCAGCGAGGAGAGCAAAGATCTTGTACACAAAACTCATCTTATGGCAAGTTAATATTTTGTAAAACCAGAGTATGCATGTAGATGTTATATAATATCCTAAAAATAATGAGAAACAACATAATAATCACAATCTTATTCATCATATTAAATACTTATACTGCAAAAAGCAAAAAAAACAATATTTTTCTCATACGTGATATGTAAACTATCGTTTAGCATATAGATTAGAATACTACAGTGTATATATTCAGCAAGTGAAAAATTCTCTCAATAACAATTAAAATCAAATGTACCACACAGTATGCACTATTAATATAATCCACTTAGATATATCCAAGTGCAACACTAGATTACTTGTACAGGGTTAGAACATGATAAAATAACATGCCCCTTCAGTTAGAGAAAGCATAATAAGTACAAGGAATGTTATGCCCAGGTCTCTACTTACGACCCGCCGAAATAGCATACGCTTCTTCTCATGCTGTACAAAAATGCCCAAGATAATGCCCCGTCTCCCCTACCAAAAGTAGGAGGGATGCATGCAATGCGCCCTACCTCGTCCTTACAAAGCGCCCTAGGTAAGGCGCTGCCGTCTCTGTAAGAGCAGAGAATAAATAGGATGCGCCCCGATGTTAAGCTTGCATAGTGCACCCAAGTTAAGACGCCACCATTTCAAATGAATCGGAGAGCTCCTGGTCCCCTTTGTAATTTTCTGTGTATTGATTCTTGGTACCTGACTTTGGTCTCAGCTTTAACCTTTGCTATTTGTCTACTACCTGCCCTGACCTTTGGAATCGTCTCTGACTAACAAAGAACTCTGCCTGCCTTGACCTTCAGCCTATCTGATTATGGTTCCTGTCTACTTTCTTAACAGTGCACCTGGGTGTTCGCTTTCTCCATGGCGACCGAGGGTGAAAATCATTGGACTTCTTAAGATCCACTCCCTGTGTGGTTTTATGTAAAATCCTGTGAGTGACCTAGATAATCCATTGTCCTTTTCTGGTGAGTTGTGACCGTATGTAACAGGAAATCCATAGAAGCATTGTGAATATATACTGTTGGTTCCGGGGTGGAGGAATTTGACCCCAGGGACCAAGTGATCTAGTGTAAGCCACCAAAGATTCTTACGTATAAGCATTTGGACACCTAAAATTGGACTAAAGGTGTTGTTAAAATGTTAATCATTTCTACATTTTAATATATAATTAAATTAGTCACATTTTAACATAAAGATTCTAAAATTATCAATAGAAATGTAAAATGAAATGTGATTTTTTAATTTACAGATTAGGAAATGACTTTATAAAATTATCATTTCCATTAAAAATATGAACATTCACCTGATAATATCTCCCCTACTTGTTTCTTTGGAATGTGTTTTTTTATCTTAATGAAATCAGTTAATTATATGGACGGAAATTAATTTTTTAATGCTTTTTTTCTTAACTTTGGAGCAATAGAAGTACATTGAAATCTACTTGCTGATTCATCTGCTTCTTGAAATCTCAGTCTTATTTTTGATGCCTGGGGCACAGAAAGATAAAGACTTTCTAAAGGTCAAATGAGAATTGATTCTGGGATTAGTGAGGGTTCTCCAGATCTTCGTGTTTAGGTTTTTTTCCCCCTTTTTCGGATTCCCTAAGTATAATTTTGGCCATGTTTCAAGCTATCGCTTTGTGATTTATCTAGTAGTTTGTTGTAGCTCAGCATATGTTACACATATTATTACCCAGCATGTTGTATTCTTATCCAGTTTGTGCTTGATGTTATGATAAAATCCTAGTTTTTGATTTTTTGGCAACAAGTGCAGATATTGGCAAACATTAGCTTCTGTGATATAGGATTCACCTCTGGGGAACAAAATTTGTTATCTCTCTGTTGATTGAAAAAGACCTACATTTAGTTATTTTCAATATAGTAATAAAGGTTAGGCCATGGTTCACATCTTTGTTGTTATTTCAGATTTTGTGTCCTGTCAGAGGAGCAGAAAACCAAAAATAACGGCGGAACCGGATACATATCATGATGGAAGCCAAAGGCACCCAACGGACCGCATTGACTATAATAAGATCCATCCAGTTTCTGTCATGGTCTCCATCACATAAGTTGAAAAAATAGTGCTGCGTACTGTGCTTTATTTCTGTTGGTGAAACCTAAGACAGAGGCTTATGAAACCACCCACATACAATATCCCCTCCATGTTTCCCTTGGTCACGCACCTCACCACCTTCTAAAATAAACACCAGCAAGAATGTAGAAGTGTAACTCCTATCACAGGGTCAGGTGTTCCCTCACTTTTATTATCAGGGACACATGTACTCTGACACTACTCTCGCTGATATAACCTACAACACTGCCATATATCGACCACATAGTGATCAGACACCAGCTCAGGTATAACCTAAAACACCACCATATAGAAACCACATAGAAGTAAGACACCAGCTCAGGTATAAACTACAACACCACCATATAGAGACCACATATAGGTCAGACACCATCTCAGGAATAACCTACAATACCGCCATATAGAGACCACATAGTGGTCAGACACCAGCTCAGGTATAACCTACAACACCACCATATAGAGACCACATACAGATCAGACACCAGCTCAGGTATAACCTACAACACCACCATATAGAGACCACATCGTGGTCAGACACCAGCTAAGGAAAAACCCTACAACACCCCATATAGAGACAACATAGAGGTCAGCCCACAGCTCAGGTTAACTTACAACACCACCATATAGAAACCACATAGAAGTCAGACACCAGCTAGGTATAAACCTACAACACCGCCATATTGAGACCACATAGAGGTCAGACACCAGCTTAGGTATAACCTACAACACCACCATATAGAGACCACATAGAGGTCACATCACATTACAGTGAATACAGCGTTGATCCAATATAGAAGTAACATAACCCCTGACATCAGGGACTCACCGGAGACATCTTATCTGATGATACACAACACACAATATTTGGTTCGCACCTCAAAAAAACTTTAAATGTGGGTGCACGCTGTGACGGCTGTAATCTAAATACACATAACAATAACAGCAGCACACAAAAAATAAAATTTACGTTGAAAAAAATTTTTCTGCTTAAAAAAAACGAAAGTTTTATGAGGTTCTTTGTTCACACTTTGCGCAAAATTGCTTAAGCCCACCTTCGACTTTCAACGAGACCTCAATGCAGGTGGGTCCTACACTACGTTTACACTAACGCTATATTTCTCTGTGGTCCATCCAGACCTACCTTTCAGAATGTGAAGGCACCAGCTACTAAATACACTGCACTGATTAAAAAGTTTGTGTAGATGGGTGGAGTGCTAAGCAATATAGCACTTTTGCGCAAAAGTGTGAACAAAGAACCTCATAAAACTTTCGGTTTTTTTAAAGCAGAAAGTTTTTTTCAACGTATTCTATTTTTGTGTGCTGCTGTTATTGTTATGTGTCTTATCTGATGAGTCATTCTCTTCTCTCATGAGTTGTTCTTATTCCCTTTTCTTCTGCATCCGTTCCACAGCTCCATGATGACTTGTCCTGGCCACCACTCATCCCTGCAGAAATTATACACAAATATCTTAGAATCCTCAATTTTCCAGCATCTCTTTACCTATTCACACCTCTGTACAAACTACCAAGGGGTAGGAGAGCGGGTACAAGCCATAACTTAGAGGCCTAGCACCCTAAGAGGTTGGAGGGTGGGGAGAGGACTAAGTCCCTGGAGATAATGCTACAATTATGGGCTGCTGCTCTCTCAATTATATTACCAGGTAGACAGGCAGTTAGGGGTCTCCTTTAGGTAGTATACAGGCAGTTAGGGGTCTCATTTCGGTAGTATACAAGCAGTTAGGGTTCTCAGTATGGTATACAGGCAGTTAGGGGTCTCATTTAGGTGGTATACAGGCAGTTAGGGGTCTTATTTAGGTGGTATACAGGCAGTTAGGGGCCTCCTTTAGCTAGTGTGCAGGAAGTCAGGGCCCCCTTTAGTTTTTAGGTAGTCAGGGGCCCCTTTTTGGTAGTCAGGGGCCCCCCGTAGGTAGTCTGGGCCCCCCTTTTGACAGTCAGGGCCCCCTGTAGTTGTTAGGGGCCCCCGTAAGGACAGGGGCCCGGGCCCCCTGTAGGTTTTGTCGGGCCCCTTTTCCCTTAGTCAAGGGCCCCCCTTTTAAGGGTTTAGCCAGGCCCCTTTTTCCATTAGGTCAGGGCCCCCTTTAGGTAGCCAGGGCCCCCCTTTCCATTAGTCAGGGCCCCCCTTTAGGTAGCCAGGGCCCCCTCTTCCATTTGCCAGGGCCCACCTTTAGGTAGCCCGGGCCCCGCTTTTTGGTAGCCAGGGCCCCCTTCCATTAGTCAGGGCCCCCCCTTTTAGGTAGCCAGGGCCCCTTCCATTAGTCAGGGCCCCCCCCCTTTAGGTAGCCAGGGCCCTCTTCCATTTGCCAGGGCCCACCTTTAGGTAGCCAGGGCCCCGCTTTTAGGTAGCCAGGGCCCCCTTCCATTAGTCAGGGCCCCCCTTTTAGGTAGCCAGGGCCCCCTTCCATTAGCCACGGCCCCCCTTTAGGTAGCCAGTGCCCCCCTTTGATGTAGCACGGGCCCCCTTCCATTAGTCAGGGCCCCCCTATAGGTAGCCAGGGCCCTCTTCCATTTGCCAGGGCCCACCTTTAGGTAGCCAGTGGGCCCCGCTTTTAGGGAGCAGGCCCCCTCATTAGTCAGGGCCCCCCTTTAGGTAGCCAGGGCCCCCGTACATTTGTCAGGGCCCCTTTTGTGCCAGGGCCCCCCCCCCCTTTCCCCGGGCCCCCATTTTCCTGGGCACCCCTTTAGGTAGCCCGGGCCCCTCTAATAGCCAGGGCCCCCTTCCATTAGTCGGGCCCCCCTTTTAGGAGCCGGGCCCCCTTCCTTAGCCAGGGCCCCCTTTTAGGTGCCAGGGCCCCCCTTTTATGTAGCACGGGCCCCCTTCCATTAGTCAGGGCCCCCCTTTAGGTAGCCAGGGCCCCCTTCCATTAGCCAGGGCCCCTTTAGGTAGTTAAAAAAAAAAAAAATGTGTGTGGAAAACGTCTTCAATTTTCTGTCCTTACATATTAAAATCTAATCTTTGTAGTGAGAAAACCCCTTTAAATGTTTTTATTTTTGTTAGACATTATTACTGTATTGTTTAGTATACTTATTTATTATGTTTACTATGTTTTATATCTACAATATCATCCCAGAAACTGTCGATCTGGTTCATAATTGTGTGTAAGAACCCAAATTGTATCTTATTTCGGGAATAAGTGCAGTTTGGTTGTTGAAAATATCTTGATTATTTTTGTGCTACTGTGTAAATTAAAATTATTCAAGCATGTAGACCTGCAGAAAAGAAAGAAAGAAAGAAAGAAAGAAAGAGAGAAAGAAAGAAAGAAAAGAAAGAAAAAAGAAAGGAAAGAAAGAAAGAAAGAAAGAAAGAAAGAATCTTTTACAGGGTGTAGCAGATTTGTCTCTCTTTTGCGATCCAAATTGTTGGGAGGCATGATGTTACAGGATTTGAAAAAATATTCTCTTATTGTTTTCATTGCACAAAAGAAACACATGCAGCTAAGGTCTGCTACATATGTCATGTGTTCAGCTGCTATGCAAATTCTTTGAGATTATGGGGATTATTGTTTTGTTTATATTTTTAAAATGTTTGTTAAAATGTTTGTATTTTTAGTCCCACTAGGGATCTTGACCACTGGGGATGTAAAACTGCTGATAGAAATACACTGCAATGCTGACAGATTGCAGTGCAGTATACTTTTACTGCAGTTCTATGGCAGGAGAGGGGTGATTGGTTGACAGGTGACTTTCCTGCAGTTTATATGCAATACCAAAGACAACCTTTTTTCTATGCACTTTAATGGACCATACAATGTAGCAGGCAGCAAAGTAATTGTTTAATCAATTTGATTGGACATGGTACAATCCTGTTATTGTATTTTGCCAGTTGGTTTAAGATGGCAGAGCACTAGAGAAAGGGATCTGCTGCAACTGTCTTTAAGTTGTTTCTTTAACGTTGGGAATTAGAAAGCTACTTTCTATACTTCTATACAATAATTAATGCTCCAAATCCTTGCTTTGCTTCATTGGATTGCTTTTATTAGTCTTTTGATGTGGCAATTTCCCCAAGGAGACAATATCATGTCTCTTTTCGATAGATTTCTGGAAATGTTTGAATTATTTCAAATTGACACCTAACAACAAAAAATATATGGTCACAGCAAAAAAACACTATGCAAATTAATAATCCAAAAATGTATTGATGAATACTAGGGTATGTTCACACGGGCAAATTTCGGCGCGTATTTCGTGTCGTATTTGTGCTCTAATACGAGTGAGATGCGCACCAAAATTACGGTAATCCATAGCTCTCATAGAGAACTATGGATTACGCCTCCTCTCCCTTCTCATACAATCCGATCGTATTGTACGCACGGGGAGTTAAGTGGCATGTCAATTACTTGCGGCGAATACGTCCTGCGAGTAATGCATGTCAATGGGGCCGGAGGGCTGCCGCCTCCTTCCCCGCGGCGCGGGAGTACCCGCGTATCAGCGTGACTCCCAAAGCACCCGGCGTAATTGCGGCCGTACTGCACACGCCACAATTACACCGTGTGAACATAGCCTTAAAATCATACACATGCAAATGTAAATAATGGTGACTTAACAGCACTTACCAAGGGACTATCTCAAATAATATTTACCAAAAATAGATAAAATTATTAGAAAGAAATAGAATACATATTTACATAGACAAATAATACCGACATGATTTAAATCTTAGTGCAAAGTGCATTTAATAGATATAAACACAGTTATTTAGACCCTAATAACTGTCTAATAATACAAAGTACATGTAAGTAGAAAATATCTTAACCATGATCCTCAAAGTGTCATAGTGCAAATCAGCTAATAATATGATGTAAAGTAAAGTGCAACCCAGTAAAGTCCGTTCACAGTGAATGGCAAGGATTAGCCAAATAAGAACATATTTTATAGAAGACCATATAAATAAGAAGGATGGCTACAGGTCAAAAGCAAACATGTCGCATGATGATAGTTACCCATGTGAGTGCTGGCAAAAAAGTAAATATTATTGGTGATGGTCCCTTGGTGAGTACTGTTACTTCACTATCATTTACATTTTCCTTTTATACGTTTCTATGTGTATGATTTTAATATTCACCAATACATTTTTAGATTATTAATTTGCATAGTGTTTTTTGCGGCAACCAAATATTTTTTTGTCTTTTGGTGTCTGGTTTGGTGCAGAGAATATATTGTTGTTTCTTGCTGTGTTAGTATTAATTATGTCAAATTGAACTGAAGTGGAAACATACAGCATAGAGCCTTTATGCCCTTTTACAAAGCAGTTTATGTTATAAAATATATTATCACATTTCATTTTCGTTGGTTTTGCCAAGAAGTGAGTTCCTTACCTAACAGGCTGATACTCCCCTCTTGAGGCTTGAAAAAGGGGCGTTGTTTCTGTGCTAAAAAAACAAGTAACCTCCTCTGTGATGTCATCACTCCACCTCCCTTGCACATTCCTGATGTTCAGTCTCTGTATTTGAGCCAAACATGTTATTTGGTTAATCCACAGGGGATAACTATATTGTGCACAAGCTCTTTGGGTTTTGTTTTCTCCCTCTTATCTGCTCAGGAGAGAAGATAAGAGCTGAGCAGGCAGCATTCTTTCATTTGTTCATGAACAGCCTGGGGGGTGGGGGGAGCTCATCAGGGAGCATCTGCATGTTTACTCAGATAAATAGATTACAACCAGTGGATTCTCTATACAAAAGACATAGGATCTTTTCTCCCCAGTCCCTTCGAAACTCGTTCATGTTCCCTGCCATCAGATAAGAAGTGCAACAACACAAGTGCGGCCAGATCAGCTCCTGTCAGCTCCTGGTCGTATCTAATGTAAACAGTCAGAAAACTAAGGGCATGTAAGGAAGGCTGTAGCTCTCACAGGCTTCACTTTTTTTTAATGACATATATTTAGAAAAGTGATTAAATACCCATTCTGGAGGATCCTACGTCAACATCGTGGATCGTGGCAAAACCCCTTTAATCTTACCATTGTTAGATGTCTAGAACTTCTATCTTCTCAGAGCTGATATCTCGCTGTTAGCGTAATAGGAAATAAATCAAAGTGGCAGACCTCGTATCTGAATTATTAGCTCATATGAGTCACATACAATATAGTAGTTTACTTAAATAATTGTTAAATAGGGAATATAATGGTTCATTTAAGGTATATTTGCTGTGTGGAGATCAGCTTAATGGAGTAGGACACTGCGTTGTAAGGGCTTATACAGTTTGAAAAGT
>JAODAL010077288.1:0-13319 GCA_025379985.1 Phyllomedusa bahiana | reverse complement strand
TTTTTTAACTTATTGGTTCCTGCCCATACCCTAAGAAATTCCAATGAAAAAATGCAAAAAAGGGGAATCGAAAATTTTCATCCGGGGTAGGATTTTCCAATTTCATCGGGAGAAAACAAAGCAAACACTTCAAACATATAAAGGGAAATGATTGCAGTGGAATTTTACAATAAATTTAATAAAAAAATTTTTTTTAAATTTTCTTTTTAAATTAAATAATACACCCCTAAAACACCCCTTTAAAAAATGTAGAGTACATTTTGAATTTGTCTAGCAATTCCCCCCCAAAATGAACTTTAGCCTTAAGTAAAATCTTTGGGGCAGCATAGGCAGAAGGGATCATTGAGCTTGAGATTATAGTTTTCTTTTGTTCAATTTAGCAATTTCTTTTAAAAAGTTTGCCACAATGCTCTGGGGAATATAAAAGAAAAATTGTGAGCCCTTTAAATTTTACCCCTCCCCCCAAAAAAAATGACGCCACCCTCTCTGTTTTAAACCCCATGCTGCCAACACAAAAAGGGGCTAGGGGGAAATAAGACTTTTTTATTCCCCTTCTGAAAAAGGGCGTAACAAAAAAAATGGGAAGGGCCCCATACCCAAACTTTTTGGGGGGGCCCCCCCTCCCCCTCACCCTAAAAAAAAGGGAAAAAAAAATTCTAAAATTCATATGTGCGCTTATAAACCCTTATGTGCTTTACGTAAAATGGTTAGGAATTAAATAAAATTGAAAAACACTAGTATTTTGTCATTTTTTATACAAAAATGTTTTAGTAGTTCATTTTGGAAATTTGCCTTTGGCCCCAACCATCCCCGTCCGGACATCATGTGCAAGGGGCTGAGGGAAACAAGTGGGAACCCTATCTTCCTCTGTTAATCACATAGATGCTGTGTCCCCCAAATGGCCTTCAACATATGGGGGGGGGGTTTTAAAAAAGGTTTTGGAATTTGAGACAAGGGCAAATTTTAGAAAACCCAAACCTATGTTTATGTGAGCGCGGGTTTTCGATTGGGGCACTGCTAGTCTTGGGGCCCCCAGCAAGGCAGGAAACAGCAGAGGGGTTTAAGGGGGCCTTTTAAGGGGGCCCCTCTAGCTCTTTCCCCAAAAAATTTTTTTTTGGGGGGGGCCAGAAATAGCAAATATTCCCCCAATATGGCTATAGAATAATCCCTGGGGGAATTATTGGGTGCTGGAATGAAAAATTGTCCCAGGGAAATTAAACTCAAATAGTCTTAGGGCCCCAAATGAGAGCTACTTCGATAAAACAAAATTTGGGAAAAGGGTTTTTAATACGGGGGCCCCAAATTGTTTCCCCCCCAAACCAACGCCTGGGTTCCATATAAAAACCCAGGGGGTTCTGTTTGGGAAAACCTCCATTGAATTTTCCCGTTGGGGAATAACAAAAATAAAAATTAAAAAAAAATCACACAGGAAAAGCGGGGCCGGGGACACTGCCGGGTTTAGCAAAACGAAGTAGCTGCTGAAAACAGAGCCGAGTCTAAGGGGCCCCGTCCTGGCCCCCAGGCGGGGCCCCCGTGGCAGCTGCTATGTCTGCTACCCCCGGTATTTTCCGCCCCTGCCTCTGACACAGTAGCATAGAAAAACCTGACAAAGAGCCCTTTGTTCTCTGGGTAAATCAGTAACATTTTCATGTGCTATTACATAGGTGCACCTAGTTTAACTTTCTAGTTCGGGGGACCTCAGCCAAATACATTTATTACATATTTTTTTATTTGCACACTAAACCACAATGTAAGCATCAGTCCATGCTTTAAATTTTGATTTTGGGCCCAAAAACTTTGCTAACTTTTGAGAAGGGGAATATAGGGAAAGCCCCCCAAGAAGGTACTTTTTAAAAATTTCTTCTGTATGACCCACATTGGGGAGGGCTGGCCTTTGGTGGGGGTGGGGATAAAAACCCCGCCAAAAGAAAAGATTTGAGCACTAAATGCTCTAAAATACAGCACCTATGAAAAAACCCGAAAATGGGGACAACCCCTTTAAGCTAGGATGGTTTTGGGTTTAAAAAAAAAGAGATTTTTTCTGAAAAAAAAAGGAAAACAAAATTAAACCCAAGGGATAAAAAAGACAAATTTTTTAGTGGGATTTTGCTTGGGTTGTCCCGTTGGACTGTTGGGATACAAAAGAAAGGATCTATAATTTACACATGAAAACAATTGCAGAAATCAGTTTAAAAAAAAACTAACAAAGATGACAGGAGACAATATAGTTACATAGTTAGTATGGTTAAAAAAGACACTTGTCCATCAAGTTCAACCAAGAGTGGGGAAAATGTGGGTGAAGGGAGGGAGACATGGATTTTAAGCCCAGCCTCCCCATTGGTTAATGCCCTGAAACCCACCAGGCAAGAACCAATCTGCTCCAGGGAGACCCAACTCTGACCCCGAGCCTCCACCAGCCGGGATCCAAAAATTTTTACATAGTACTGTCAGATAGGCTGTGCTCGGCTGAAGGGTCAACGGGCCCGCAGCAGCTGATCAGGACCCCCCCCTGATCACTTGCGGCGACACTCTGTGAGTGACAACCCCAGCCACTCCTGACGGGGGGCGTGTCACACCAGCCAATGGGAGGACCCGGGGCCGCCCAATTCAGCTACAGAGGCAGTACCAGGAAATCCCAATTAAACCCCTAAGGCGAATGCATGCCTGTGTATTCCGGCTACCTTTTTTACTTTTTTCTTGTGTTTGCTTACCCTATACCGACCTCGGGCCTTTTCCCCTGACCCCGGCTTGTCCCCCTTTTTTGTACCCGTTTCCCCCTTTTGGCTTTTTCGCCCTCCGGCTTTTTTTACGTTTACCCCTTGGTTCTGATTTGGGTTTTGGCGTCTCTGTTGGGTTTTTGACCCGATGTCTTACTATTCTACTTTCTGACGGCCCACACTTAGGCGAGCAGAGACTTCGCCCGTTGCCATTGCCGCCTGGGAACGCACGAAATTAGGCAGGGACAGTGAGCTGGGCTCCAGTCAGGGCCACGACCCCCCTTGACGTGACATTATCACGGCCCAAAAACCGTTACTGCTTACTCTACTAGGGCCCCCAAAATTAGCTCTGGTAGAGCAGATGAGGGGCTAACCCAGCAGTCCAGGATCGGGCGGAGGGTAAACAACGGGAGCTACCCCAAGTAAAAGGGGTCCCTGCACAAAAAACCTTTCTCCTCGTGGAACCCCCTATCCAGTTGCCTGACAGGTTCGCGGGGTAACGGGAAGGCCTTTGTGGCTTTAGATGGGTTGTATCTGTATTTAGGCTCCGCCCACTTTACCTGGGGAAATGAAGAAAAAAAGGGGGGAAAAAATTATGTCCTTATTTCGGGCCCCCCCCCCAGGATTTGGGCTTTTTGTTAAACCGGGCCTACTCGCTAAAACGTCTTCTTGGCGGGTTCTTTGCCGCTTTAGGGGTATTTTTAATGACCCGATGGGAACCCTGTGGCCGGGGCTCAGCTGACCAACCCTTGAGGCGGGGTAAAGAAGACTGTGGAGAGTTTTGCTCCGAATTTCGTCGCTGGTGCATTCCGCGGGGTGGAACGACCCAGCTCCTTGCCTTTAAAAGGGTTTGGGTTAGCTGACCATGTGAATCTTTATTGGGCTTTCCCCACCCCTGGTATTTTGATAGGGCTAGGGCCCCCTAACCGTTCGCTGGACAGACGTTTTAAGGAAAGACGGCGGGAAAAAGGGGTTCCCCCTCCGGTGGTCCACACCATGTCACCCAAACCCGGTTTTCCGATTTAAACCAGAGGGCCCCTGCAAGTGGGGGCTTTTTCTGTCCCCTGGGCTAACGACCGAGGGCTATCCCCTCGCACCAGGGGTTTTGCTTCTACGTGGCGAAGATGGACACGGCATTCGGGGGAAAGTCCAAACAAAAAAACCGGTCGGGAAAAACCCCCAAGGGCCTAGGGGGTCAGAGGAAGATACCTAGGGAAAGGATTTCCCCATTGTATTTTAAAAAGTTTGTTTTTCCAGTTTTGGTTTCATCTTGTCGCTTTTTGGTTCTGGGTGTGGTTTTTTTGGTTCTGGTCACTTCTAATTTTTTGATGCGTCTTTTGCCAAACTCGGGCCCCCCTTGGGGAAACCCCCTTTTGACTCGCTGGGGTTGTGGGCCCATTGACTCCACTCCCTATCGGGGGGCAATCCAACATTGTACCCCCCGATGGAGATGGGGGTCGGATCCATACATATTTAAAAGGTTATTCTTTTTGCGTGGGGGGGGGCCCGCTGAAGTGGGGTTGGGGGTGCCCTGGGTTCAGAAAAATAACCAGTGTTTTTACGGGAATTCAGGGGGAAAATTTGTCAGGTGGGGAAATGGTGTGTTTACAGATGTTCCTTAAACCATGCGGGGAATACTGATTCAGGCGATGCGCTATCTGGAAGCGGCTTTTCCGCGTTGAGGCTTTTGCGGCATCTTTAGAATCGGCGCTCGGGGTTAAGGTTCCCAAACTGTTCTCCGGGAAAAAATGCCCTCCCCCCGTACCACATCCAATTGGGTTTAGGAGGTGGTAACCCCCTGGCTTATCGGGTTAAAATTTCCCTTTCTTTCGTATACATAATGTGTCCCGTCTGACTTCGTAAGGGTATTTAGCCTGTGCTCCGCCCCTAGACCTCCCCTTTTCCCTGTTTGATTTGAGGGGGGAGTTGAAAATGGTCGCCCCTATTTTTATTCGGTAAGGCCCCAAAGGTCACTGCAGTACCTGGGCCCTTGGAAGGGGTATGGTCCTGAGGAGAGATAGGGTTCCGGGAAAATTTATCCATGAGACCCCCCGGGAGGGAACCTAGGCTCCCCGGGGGCAAATCAGACCGAGAAGGGCCGTTGGGCCCCCCTAAAAGGGGGGGGGACTGTCAGGGGCTAGCTTGGGTCAGGGCTGCGGATCAACGGCTCAGCAGCTGAACAGCGACCCCCCCGATAATGCGCTGACGCTATTGGTGCAGACACCCAGCCACTCCTACGGGGGTGTGTCGCACCCCAAGGGGGGGGACCATCGCTGCAGAGGCGTTATCCAGGAATCCCATTTAAAAATCCCCTGAAGGTGATGCGGGGCCTGTGATATTCCCGGGTACCTTTTTTATTTTTCTTGGTTTTTCTTTCCGTTTTTTTACCGTTTGGGGGTTCTCCGACCCCGGCTTTTTCCGTTTTTTGTCCCGCTTCCCTTTGGTTTTTTACCTCGGCTTTTTTTACGTTTACCCCCTGGGTTTTGTTTTGTGGCTTTGGCGTTTTGATTGGTTTTGGGCCCGGACTGTCTTCTATTTACTTCCTGAGGCCCCCCGCATAAGGCAAGCAGGGACTGTCGCCTATTTTTCCGTCTGCCCCCCTAGGCAGCCGCAAGTAGGCAGGGACAGTGGGCTGGGTTCCAGTCAGGGCTCACTGTACCTCCCTTAACGTGACAGCTACATATGCATTCATATTCTTTAGTTTAAGGTAGTTATCTAAGCCTTTCTTGAAACTCTCTACAGTTCCTGCTGTGACCAGCTCCTCAGGCAGACTATTCCCAGATTCACAGTTCCTTACATTTGAAGAACGCCCTTCTCCTCTGGAGATTGAATCCTTTTTTTTCTCTAGCCGAAGAGAAATGCCCCCTTGTCTTTTGAGGGGGCTTCATTTGAAATAATTTTTCCCCATATTTTTTTGTAGGGGACCATTTATATATTTATATAAATTTTTCATGTCCCCCCACGAAGCCCGCCTTTTCTCAAGACAAAATAAGTTAAATTCTACTAACATCTCCTAATAACTAAGATGCTCCATTCCCTTTATAAGTTTGGTTGCTCGTCTTTGTACTCTCTCTAGCTCCATTACATCTCTTCTATAAACTGGGACCCAGAACTGAACAGCATATTCTATGTGAGGTCGCACCAATGCTTTGTAAAGTGGTAGAATTATATCCTTATCCTGCAAGACCATGCCTCTTTTAATACACGCCAATACCTTACTTGCCTTAGAGGCAGCTGATTGACACTGCATGCTGTCTAGTCTATGATCTACAAGAACGCCCAGATCTTTCTCATCAAGTGATTCTCCAAGTTTTTCTCCCCCTAGGATATATTGTCGAGGAAGCTTCGATTCTCTAGACAGAAGTGTAACAGGCACTTGGGACATAGCTTATAGTACAGATCAGTTTGAGGATTTGGACTGCAGAGCTGAAATGGATACTTCAAAACATCATACAGAAATAGCAGAACTAAAAAGAACAGATAATGCGCTGTGATATCACGGCACAGAGTGTTGTCTCTACTTTCTCAATACTTTTCAATGGTCTTTATTTACAGATGAGAGCAGATAATACAAAAAGCCGTGATATCACAGTCAAGCTAGACTCCACTACATCTGTAATATGGGAAGTTCAACCACGCGAATAAAAAACAACCTAGAAGGGCCAGCTAGAGGGACAAGAAGTGGCATCAGAGGACACCCACCGAGCAGGGGACACTCATGTTATCGGCGACATTTTTAGACACTAAGGAGACATTAAACAATGTTTTGAATTTGTCATCTGTTAAGCTCACATCAGACCAACTAAAAGTTTTAAGCTTAGGCGTAAGCAGTGTTCCGGCTAGAAATTTCACTCTTTTTTATACAATAGTAGACATCAATAAATTTGTCAGGGAATTGACTGTCCAGAAATATTTTTATGATAAAGTTGCTCAATCTAATAAAGCTATCACTGCATAAAAAATTTGGAGCCTAATAAATATACTAAAATACACTTTGCCAAAGGCAATAAATTACCATAAATATACCAATCACCATCCTAAATTCTCTCAATCTAAAACTTAACTTTTATTTATATACCATCTTAACGACCTATTAGACACGTTAAAATAGACTGGCTATGCTATGCTATTTAACCTAGGTTCTGATAACTATTAGGGCGACATGTATGAATTCGAATGCATACTTTTTTTTTACTTGGCGCCAACACCACAGTTCTAAATAGATATAGAAGAGTGTAGAGTATGGCAGATTTTTGGCGCATTACATTACAAACTTGGCGCACTAAGCTCTATGTAATGCGGCAAAAATCTGTCGTATTCTACACTCTTCTATAGCTATCTAGAACTGTGGTGTCGGCGCCAAGTAAAAAAAAAGTCTGCATTCGAATTCATATATATTGCCCTCTTAATGTTTCAATGCTCAGATTATGAGATTCTGAGAGTGTAGAATTTTTGGCGCATTACACAGAGCTTAATGCGCAAAGTTTGGCGCATTACACTCTTTGCCCATACAAAGTTTGGAGCATTAAGCTCTATGTAATGCGCTAAAAATCTTCACACTGTCGGATTCTACACTCTTCTATATTTATTTAGAACTGGAGTGCCAGCGCCAAGTAAAAAAAAAGTACGCATTCGAATTCATACATGTTGCCCTTAATATATAGTAATAGTAATAGTGCCTGCAGTTACACTAGCCTAGGACTGCACGCTGACTAAAACCTAAGATAAAATCACTGCCCCCGATATGTTTTGCCACCTAAAGTGGCGTCTTCAGGGGTTAACGGGACAATAAACCGCGCCGCGCCTATTTCTGTTGCTTCATGATGATGTCACTATAATATTATCCAATGAGGTCCTTCCTCTATTGATTGGTTCAATGTTGGCCAATCTCTTTTGTAACTCAGTACATTCAGCCAATAGATGTTACTGACATCCCTATGGGCGTGAAGAATATACAATGGGAACTTACTTAGAATAGCTTAAAATCAAAGATCTCTTCCATATTTCTGATTATTGTAGTAAGTATTTAGTTATTCATGTTTATAAATCAGTTTGTGGCACTTATTTTGATCATACTTACCTGTCCAGTCCCATTTAGTCGATAAATCCATCAAAGTTTTTTATTTAAATTCCCTTTTCTAGAGCCCAACTTGACTTGGCAAATACCCCAGAATTGTAATACTCTGGGGTTGTTTCTATGAAAATGTTTAACATGTCCAGATAGTGGTGTCTTATTTAGGGTATTGATAAAGCTAATATGTTTCGATATTCGTCTCCTTGATTGTTGTATAGTTTTCCCTATGTACAGTTTTGGGCATGGACAGGTTACCACTAGAGATGGGCGAATCGATTCTAACGAAGTGGAATTCGTTTAGAATTTCAGGAAACTTGGGTTCAGAACGAAGTCGAACTTTGGGGTATTTTGGGGGAACAAATGTGCTTTTGATTGATACAATGGCTGCAGCACTGGCGTTACATGGGGCAAAAACCGGGGGAGAAGAAGGGAAAACCCTGCATGACATTGCAGAGATAAAGCCAATCAGGGGGCCCGGCCGGGATTCTGTACGTCCCCCGCACTATATAAGTCCGGGGCTGACGCGGGGAGCTCATACCGCCTCACTGTATGATTAGGGTAGGTGCTCCCGGGGCTGTTTGTTAGCTGATACAAAAAAACCTTTTTTATACAGCGTTTTTTTGGGGGTGTTTCAGTTTTCGGGGAACTGCTTTTTTAAATTTCTATTTCGATTTTTTTGGGGGTATTGGATCTAAAGCCAGTGTGGGCCCCAGTGCAGCTCAATACATTTTAAAGCTATCTCTCACGCAATTGAATACCAAGGGGTGATCTAAGCCTGTTCCTGTTGTATTCATTTAAAAAAAACGCTTTTTTTTAAATACAAATACCACTTTTTTTGGGCTGCTAAATTTCTTTTGCGCAATTTACATCCAGGGGTTAATTAAGCTTTGTTCTGCTGCTGTGGTACTAAAAAAAACCTTTTATTTCACCCCCAAAAAAAAGACATTTTTCTGTAGCAAAATTCACAAGCGAAGGTTAACTACAAGTTTTCCTCTTTTTTGTTAGCGTAAAAAACCCCTTGAAACACGCTCAAAGGGTTTTTTTGTGGTTGCCAATTGTTTGGCGCAGTTTACATCCAAGGGTTAATTAAGCGTTGTTCTGCTGCTGGGGTGACTAAAAGAAACCATTTATTTCACCCCCCAAAAAAGACTTTTTTTTCCTGTAGCAAATTTCACAAGCGAATTTAATTACAATTTTTCCCTCTTGTTTGTAGCGAAAAAACACGCCATTGTAACACGCTACAAAGCTCGTGTTTTTGGTTGCTCAATTATTTGCGCAATTTACATCCACAGGTTAATTAGCGTTGTTTGCTCTTGTATGAAAAAAAGAAAACGTTTATTTTCACCGCCAAAAAAAAAATTTTTCCCCTTAGCATAATTATAACCAAAGGTTTAAATTACAATTTTTCTCTTGTTGTGTAGCGTAAAAAACAGCCTTTGTAACACGCCAAAGGGGGAGTTTTTGGCTGCTCAATTTTTTCGCAATTTACACCCAAAGGTTAACTAAGTATTTTTCTGCGTTGTTTCGTAAAAAAATTGTTTTTCCCACCCCAGAAGAAAATTCGTAGCATAATTAAAATTTTGAAGGTTTAAATTTTGCCTGTTTGTCTTTTATATTCAGTAAAAACACAGGTTTTTAAAAGGGACATACAAGTCAATTTTTCCTGCCATTTGTGGAGCGCAATTTATATTAAGGGTTTCCCAAGCTTGTTACTGGGTTTTATTTGGAGTCAAAACAGGGTGTGTATATTCATATACAATATCTTCATCAACAGGTCTGTACATTTTTTTGAAAAACAGTATGTCAGACAGAAGGTGGCAGGCCCTTTTTACCTGCGAATGGCAGTGGCCAAACTTTTTCCCGGGCAGGCCCGGGCACAGCAAGAAGGGGACGTCGCATAAGGTCATCGTAGGGCCCCAACTGCCGCTGGCACTAGCGGCCGGTGCTGACTAGCAACCCCAAGGGTTCGATTGGGTTGATAGGTCATCCACTTTCCCCCCAATGAAAATCGACAACCCCCCCCAAGAGTCGGGGGGGAACGTCAACACAACCCTTAGTTGGGATGTCCCGGGAGCGGGGGCAGCGGCCCTCACCTGTCCCCAAGCCCCTCTGTCCCCCTCCGATTTTCCTCACCAGAGCTTTAGTGGTCTGGGCTCAGTCACTATCAGTGAGGAGGGGGGGCAGTCAGCACAATTGGCAGGAAGAA
The DNA here is from genome assembly GCA_025379985.1 of Phyllomedusa bahiana. NCBI lineage: Eukaryota > Metazoa > Chordata > Amphibia > Anura > Hylidae > Phyllomedusa > Phyllomedusa bahiana. Next base: position 3,322 of record JAODAL010077288.1, on the reverse strand, counting down.
AGGGGCCAAAATCCCCCGCTTTTTGCATAGGCGGCAAAAAATAGAGTGGGAGTGGCATTTGGGTCATGTTGCGGGGGTCACCCCTGATACCAAGACCGGTGATGAGGACAGCAGGGGCATGAAACACAAATCGATGATGATGTACCGGACCGCACTTGGGGGCCCGGGGAAGCAAAGGGCTTCATCAAAGCAGGGGGAAAAAGGGCTCAGCTTTGGGGTCAGGCGCGGCCAGCCAGCAAGTGGGTCGGTGGCCGTGAGTCAGCAGGTAGCAGCAGTGTGAGGGCGGGAGCCAAGCGGCCCCCGGGGTAAAAAACCCTTCACAGTCCCAAAAAATAGCGGCACAGGGCTCAGCGAGGGAGCGGCGGTGTTCACTCAAGGGAGCGTTTGGGGGTAAAATCACCCTCCGGGTTTTGGAGTTTTTTGTAAGACACCAAAGGGCCGAAAAGGGGGATATGTAGAATCGTGGGCAAAAGTGAAAAAGCGTGGCCCGGGCTAACTTGGCACCCCCGGTGGCCTGGGAGAAACTGGTCAGATGTGGTGTCCACCACCGCTGCAGCAAAAGCAGCAGCAGGCCCAGTGGCACACATGCCATTGCAGCAGCAAGGCTCCACCACCTCTGCAGAAGAAAGTTTTTTCTCTTTGCCATCATATCTCGCGAGATGCACTCGGCCACCCCAGTTAAAGGTCGCGGGACTACTGGGCACCCAAATGTGGGGCCGAACTTGCCGAGTTTTGCATGGAGAACGTCCTGCCCGCCAGTATGTGGCATCAGAGGGGTTTCATGCGGCGGGGCCACGTTACCCCAAGGAAAAACCCCGTTTGTCCACGGGAAAGGGGAAACGACTGACCTTTGTCAAATGAAAAAGGCGGGGATAAACCAGGATTCCCACACACCAATGCCTTGGGCGCAACACATCACCATGACACCCACCCAAAAAACTGTAGAAAGAGTCGGGTTAAACACCTGCCTCAGCCACTATTCGATTCCGCCACCCGCCTGATGCCAACATTTGCTACAGTTTTTTTTTAAAACGCCACCCAAAAAACCCTCTTTTACCAGGGACTGGTAAATTGCCACCCACCTCCCCCATCTGTCATTTCCACTTTATGATCTCATGCGCCGCGTTTGCTGTCCTAATCCACACTTTTCATTATACCACTCTGTGGTCTACTCCAGTTTTTTGCCACCTCCAGAATGTTTGTGCCAGCCGACCCATGCGCTCGCTGTGCCCTCCACACTGTTCATTGGCCACTGTCGATCTTATGCTGCTGCTGCCGTGCCCTCCACACTGTGTCATTGGCCACTGCCTATCCATGCTGTGCTGCCGGACCTTCACACTGTGCATTTTTGCCACCTCTGACCTTATGGGCCTTTCTGGCCGGACCTCCACTCTTGTCATTTGCCACTCTGTAAACCCACCCTGTTTTTTGCCCCCTCCAAATGTCATTGTGCCAACTGTCTGAAACCCCATGCTGCTGCTTGGCTGCTTCCTAAACCCCCACACTGTGTCATTGTGCCACTCTGTGGCCTACCTCCTGTTTTTTTCCACCTCCAAATTTATTGTCCACTGCCTGACCTAATGCGCTGCGCCATGCCCTCCAACGTGTCATTGTTGCCACTCTGTGGCCCACACGTTTTTGCCCCCTCCAGAATGTCATTTTGCCAACCTACCAATGCTGCTGCTGGGCCCTCCACACTGTGCATGTGCCACTCTTGGGCCCACACAGTTTTGCCACCTCCCGAATGTCATTTTGCCACGCCTGACCTCAGCTGCTGCTGGGCTGCTGTCGTCCCTCCACACTTGTAATTGTGCCCCTCTGTGGTCACTCCGTTTTTTGCCACCTCCAAATTCATTTTGCCACTGCCTCCTCATGCTCTGCTGTCGTGGGCCCCCCCAAATGTGTCCCTTGGCCACTGTCTACTTTTGCTGCTGCGCCGTGCCCCCACACTGTTTTTCCCTTGCCACGCCTACTCATGCTGCGCTGCCCTGACCTTCACACTGTGTCATTTTGCCACTTCCCACCTTTGCGGGGGCTCCGTGCCCCCACTCTCTGCATTTGTGCCACCTGTACCTACTCCTGTTTTTTCCCCACCTCCAAATGTCATTTTGGGGCCCCTTCGACCTCATGCTGCTGCTGTGGCTGCTTCCGAACCTCCAACTTTGGGCATTGTGCCACCTTGGGCCCACTCCTGTTTTTGCCCCCTCCAAATTCATTGTGCCACGCCTGACCTAATGCGCGCGCCATGCCCTCCAACTGGGGCATTGTGCCACTCGTGGGCCCACTACTGTTTTTGCCACCTCCCCGAAGTCATTGTGCCACTCCTGACCAATGTGCTGCTGGCCGTGACTAACCCGGGGGTCATTGGCCACCTGTGGGGCCCACAATTTTTGCCACCTCCAGAAGTCATTTTCCCTGCCTGACCTCATGCTGCTGCTGTGCTGCTGTCGTGCCTCCACACTGTGTAATTGTGCCCCTCTGTGGCCACTCCTGTTTTAGCCACTTCCAAATGTCATTGGCCACTGCCTTACCTCATGCTGCTGCCCGCCTTGACCCCCACCGTGCATTGGCCACCTGGGCCCACTCCATTTTTTACCACCTCAAATTCATTGTGCCACCTCTGACCTCAGCTGCTGCTGCCGGACCCCACACTGTGTCATTGTGCCATCTGTGGCCTAGCCGTTTTTGCCACCCCAAATGTCATTGTGCCACTTTCTACCTCAGCGCTGTGGGTGCCCCACCGTCACCTCCACATAATTTGCCACCGAGCTCTCAGCTTTTTTTTTTTCCCGCTTTCGCTTGCATGACTTTATCAGGGTGCATTCCTGCTTTAGTTTTTGGTCAGTTTTTTCCCTCTTAATGCCCAGGGAATTTATAGTGAAACGATTCTAAAAATGACGCAGTCATCTGGTCAAAACTAAAACACAACATTGTATGAAGACCAAAACCCAAACCCCCCTCTGCATATTTAAGATGGGAAAACATTCTACAGCACCCTGTCGGCTCTGTGCAGCCTGGAAATAGCTGTTTTTAACACGATTTGTGCCGAGTAATTCGGACCGAAACGAATTTTGCGGAAAATTTGGGAAGTACCGAATCAATTTAGAAAATTCCCCACTCTTTTACCAATAGGCACGGGGGCAGTTTTTGGGAATTAATAAATTTTCTTTATTTATAGACTTCTATCAAAGGGTTTGAAACTCTTTTGTTTAAACAAGTAACACTAAAGACGCATTTATTGCAAGGATATGATAACAGCAAATTATAACCATGTTAAACTTGTCGTGGTTGTAGAAAATGCGTGAACTAAATGAAATTTTTT
>JAODAL010077287.1:0-13320 GCA_025379985.1 Phyllomedusa bahiana | reverse complement strand
AAACCCCCCAAAAAAAATTTAAAATTTTTTTAAGGGGGAAAAGGAAAAAAATTAAAATTAAAAAAGAAAAAAAAAGGAAAAAAATTTTTTCCCAAAAAAAAAAAAATTTTAAAGGGGAAAAAAAAAACCCCAAAAACCCCCCCCAAAAGGGCCAAAAAAAAAGGGGGAAAAAAAACCCCAAAAAACCATATTTTTTAAAAAAAAAAAAGGGGTGGGGGAAAAAAGGGGGGCCCCAAAAAAAAAAAAGGGGTTTAAACCCCGAAGTTGGGGGTTTTTTTAAAAAAATTAAAAAAAAAATTTTCCAATTAATTTAAAAGGTTTAAAGGGATTCCCCTTTTTTTTAAAAAAATTTGGGGTTTAAAAGGGGAACCCCCTTTTTTTGGGAATTTCCCAAAAAAGGGAAAAAAATTTTTTTAAAAAAAAAGGGGGGGGTTTTTTAAAGGTGTTTGGGGGGAAAAAAAAAAAAACATAAAAGGGTAGAAAAAATTGGGGAATTGGTTTTTTTTGGGGGGGTTTTTAAATTTTAGTTTTAGGGTTTTAAAAAAAAAAAAATTTTTTAAAAGGGGGAAATTAAAAAAAAAAAAAAGGGGAAAAACCAAATAAAAAATTTAATTTAATTAAAAGGGCCAAAGGGGGGGAAATTCCAAAAAAAAAAAAAAAAAAAAAATTTTCCAAATTAAAAGGGGGGGGTTTTTTTTAAAAAAAAAAATTTTTTGGGTTTTTTGGGGAAAAAAATTAAAATTGGGGGGGGTTTTTTTAACGAAAAAATTTTTTTAAAAAAAGGGGTTTTAAAGGAAAAAAGGGGGGGGGGGGGGAAAAAAAAAAAAAAAAGGGGGGGGGCCAAAAAATTTTTAAGGGGGTTTGGGGAAAAAAAAAAGGGGTTTTTAAGGGGTTTTTAAAAAAATTTTTAAACCGGGGTTTTTAAATTAAAAAATTTGGGTATTTTTGGGGGTTTTTTAAAAAATTTTTTGGGGGGTATTAAAAAAAAAAGGGTTTTATTTTTAAAAAATGAAAAAAAAGGGGGGGAAAAAAGGGGAATTTTTTTTTTAAAAAAAAGGGGTTTTAGGGGGGGAAAAATTTAAACCGGGGAAATTGGTTTAAAAGGGATGTAACTTTATTTTTTTTTCCCCAAAAAATTTTTAGGGGGGGTTTTTTTAAAAAAAATTTTAAAATGGGGGTTTAAAATTCAAAAAAAGGGGGAAAAAGGGGTTTTGGGAAAAAAAAAAAAAATTTTTTTTTTTTTTTTTTTTTAAAAAATTTTGGGGGGTTAAAAAACCCCTTTTGGGGGAAAAGAAAAATAATTTAAGGGGTTTGGGGGTTAAAAAAATTTTTAAAAAGGGGGGTTTTTAAAAAAAAAAGGGGAAAAAAATTTTTTTGGGGGGGGTTTTGGGGGGGGGGGGGGGGGGAAAAAATTTTTTTTGGGGGGGTTTTAAATTAAAAAAAAGTAAAAAATTTTGGGGGAATTTAAAAACCGGAAAAAAGGGGTTTTGGGGGGAAAAAATGTAAAATTTTTAAAAAAAAAAAAGGGGTTTTAAACAAAAAAAAAAAAAATAAAAAAGGGATTTTGGGAATTTTTTTTAAATTGCCCTCAGACGGGAGTGAAAAAGGGGGGGTTTATTGGGGGGGGAAAAAGGGAGGGGAAAAAAAATTGGGGGGGGGGGAACAAAAAAAAAATTTATGGGAAAAATTTGGAAATTTTAAAGGAAATTTAAAAAAAAAAATTTTTTTCAAAATTTTTGGGGGGAAAATTTGGTGGGTGATAAAGAAAAAATTGGTTGGAAAAAGAATAAAGGGGGTTTTTTTAAAAAAAAAAGGGGGGGGCCCCAAAAATTATTTGGGGAAAAAAAAAAAAAAAGAAAAAGGTTGGGGGGTTTTTCCCCCCCCCCCCCAAAAAACCCCCCCCCCCTTTTTAAAACCGGTTTGGGGGGGGAAAAAAAAAATTTTCCGGTTTTTTTAAAAAAGGGCCCCCGGTTTCCTTTTTCCCCCCGGGGGTTTTAAAAAAAAAAAGGGGGGGGGTTTTTGGGGAAAATTAAAATTTTCCCCCGGGGGGTTTTTTTTTTGAAAAAAATTTTAAAAAGGGGTTTTTAATTTTAAAAAAGGTGGGGCCCAAAAAATTTTTTTTTAAAAAAAAAGGGAAACCCCCCTTTTTAAAAAAAGGGGGAAAAAAGGAAAAAAAAACCCAAAAGGAAAAAAGGAAAAAAAGGGAAAAAAAAGGGTTAAAAAAAAACCGAGTGGAAAGGGGGGGTTTTTAAAAAAATTTTAAAAAGGGAAAACGGAGAAAAAAAAAACCCCAAGGGGAAAAAAAGGGAAAAAAATTTTTTTGGGGTTTTTAAAAAAAAAACCCCAAAAAAAATTTCCCCGGGGGGGCCGGAAAATTTGGGGGGGGGTTTTTTAAAAAAAAATTTTTGGTTTTTAAAAAAAAGGTAAGGGGAAAAAAAAAAAAAAAAATTTTTTGGGTTTTTGGGGGTTTCCCAAAAAAAAAAAAATTTTTGGGAAAAACCAAAAAAAGGGGGGTTTTAAAAAAACCGGTGAAAAAAAAGGGGGGTTTTTTTTGGGGGGGGAAAAAGGGGTTTTAAAAAAAAAAGGGGGGTTTTTGGGGAAAAAAAATTTTTTTTGGGGCCCAAAAAAAAAGGGGGGGGTTTTAAAAAAAATTTTAATTAAAAAAATTTTAAAGGGGGGGAAAAAATTTTAAAATTGGGGGAAAAAAAAAAAAAAGGGAAAGGGGGTTTTCCAAAAAATTTTGAAAAAAAAAAAACCCTAAATTTATAGAGAGTTTCGCCCTAAACCCGGGTAGGGTGGGTATTACAGAGGGACCTAATTTGTGGGGGTGCGGTTTTAAAAAGATGACACAACGGGTAGAAAGGGTTTTACCAATTCCATCAGCGTTGGAGATTAAGCAAAGGACTAAATTTTTTTGTTTTAAGGTGTATGTGTTGGGTATTAAAAGATAACATCAACTGTATGATTTTAAATAAAGCAGGGGTGACTTTAAACGGTATTGGGGTATTAGAAAAGTCACAAACTGGGATGATTTTAGGGGGGATTTAACAAAACATCAGACAAAGTATTGAAGGGGGAAAAGCAAAAGTACATCGACTGTAGTGAAAAGGGGAAATTAGCAAAATCCCTCAACAAATATATTGAATTAGTAGAAGTGAATCAACTGAAATGAAAGGGGGTATTACAAGTGCCCTCAATTTGAGTGTTATTATTTTCAAGAACATCAGACTGTGTGATAGGGGGTATTGCAAGTGAATCAGACTGTAGTTTAAAATTATAAAGGAAATTAATTTGGAAAAAATCAACGGGTAGTAAAGGAAGTGGGTTTTACAAGTCCACAACTGAGAAATTTGGTATCCCGATGACATCAAAAACGAAATTTGAGAAGTGGGGGTATTAGCAAAAGGACATCAACTTTTGTAGTTTGGGTTTTAAAGGCAAGGGGCATCCGCGATTGGAGGGGTATTACAGAGTAACATCAACTGTATGAAAAGGGGGTAAGCAGAGATGACATCAAACTGTATATAGTGAGAAAATTAGCAAGTAACCCAAAGGGGGATGGGGTAGGGGTTTACAATAACATCGGGACTTTTTGATATTAAATTTTAGCAAAATTTAACATCAGACTGAAATTTGAAAGGGGGAAATTAGCAAAATCCCTTTCAACTTATTTGAGTATTTTAATTAGAAGTAAACTCAACTGAAATGAAAGGGGGTATTACAAGTGACCTCAACTGAAAAAATTTATTAAATCAAGACATAAAGACTGTATGATAGTGATATTCCCCGAGTGAACTCAGACTGTAGTTTAAAATTTAAACCAAGGGGTTCAACTGTAAGTATGGTTTTAAACAAGTGCAACTGTAGTGGGATTTGGGGTATTACAATTAAAACAGATTGGGGTTCCCGTAATAAGCAAATTTTAAGCAAAAAAATCAGACTGAAAGGAGTGGGGTTTTTAGAAAAAGGGGAACATCAACTTTTAGGAGTAGGGGAAATTAAACAAGTGGTGTAAACTTATTGATATTAGCAAAGGACCTCAACGGGTTTTTTGAGTAGGGGTGATTACAGAAGACACAAGACTGAGAAATTAGGGGGTTTTAAAACCAAGTGAAAACACCTTAGTTTTTCAAGGACACAAAAAAAACTGTATAGATGGAAATTTAAAGGGGTTCCCACCCCTTTAAATGAAAGGGGGTATAAAGCAAAGTGACATCAGACTGTTTTGATAATACCCAAGGGAATCAACTGTAGTGATTTAGGGGTAAAAGCAAGCCCACCCAGGAGCTGATTAAAGGGGTATAAAAAAATTGACCCATCCGCCCTGTATTTAGAGGGTAAAAATATCAGAGTAACATCAGACTGTGGGAAAAGGGGGAAAGAAATTTAAAATCAATTTGGATGAAATTTTAATAAAAAGGGTACATCAGACGTATAAAGGGGGTAAAGCAAGTGACACAACTTTTAGAGAAAATTACAAGTACGTCAACGGAGGTTAATTACCGGTACACAAACGTTTTAAGAAAAGGGGGTCCCAAGCAGAGTAAACACAACTGTAGGGGTAGTGGGTAATTGCAAAGTACCTCAACGGGAGTGGGTATTAGCAAATTTTACATCAACTGAGGTGGGGGGGTTTAGCAATGACATCAGACTTAGTTTAGTTTTTATTAGCAATAAACATCAACTTTATGATTTTTTAGCAGAGTGACCTCAGACTGTAGAGGGAAAATGCAAGTGACATCAACGGGTAATTTAATTTACAAGTACATCAAACTTTTAATGTAGATTAGCAATTTCCCCCCAAACTTGTGGGTTATTTTTTTCAGAGAAACCTCAGACTGTAGGTTTTTAATTTTCGAAGTGACAGAACTGTTAGGGGTTTTTAAAGAAAAGGCCCATCAATTTATGAGTTTTTAAAACAAAAACCCAAAACTGTGGGAGTATTTAAGCAAACCCTCAATTTGTATGACTGGGCAATTTGACACAACTGATGAGTAGGTGGTTTTAGCAGAGGGAAACATCAACGTATGAGTTTTTGGGGGGGACGGGCGAAAGAAAGTTTCATCAGATTTGTAAGGGGGAAGACAATAAAAAACAGAGAAAAAACCCAACTGGTGGGGTTTTAAAATTGGGAATTAGAATTGCAAAATTTTCAACTGAAAAGGTTGGGGAAAAATGGTAAAAAAGGAGGGGGGGGAAATTCGGATGAATAGATGGAGGGTATTAGCAAGTAAATCAACTGTAGGGTTTTAAAAGCAGAGGCCCAACAACTGGTATGGGAATTACAAATGACATAAAAATTTTTATTGGGGAAAAAAGGGGTTTTGGGTTTTAAAGATTAAAAGTCAAAAGTAGTGAGTATGGGTTTTTAGCAGATTACATCAATTAAAGTATATGGGTATTACAATGAGCAGAAGGTGGGGGGGTATTGGGCAAAAAAACATCAGACTGAGTGGGTAGAGTGTTGTATTTAAGCGGGAGTGACATAAAGATGAAAAAAGTAAAGGGCTTGGGTTTTTACCCAAGGGGGGATTTCAACTTTTAGGGGGTATTAGAAAGACGCAACTACGAGGGTATTGTCCCCTTAGTGGGGTTTTAAAAGGAAAAGAATGAACTTCAACTGCAGTGAGGTTAGGGGAAGTAAATAAACCCAGAGGAAATAGAAAAAGAAAATTGAGAAAGTAAAGGGGAAAAAACCAAAACAATATAATTCATGCCCCTTGTAGTGGGAAATTAGCAAGTCTAAATAAAACTTAAAAGGGAAGTAAGTGGGGGAATTATTACAGATGACATAAAGATCTTGGTAAGGGGGGAAATAAGTGGTGGTAGGGGGAAAATTTAGCAGTAAGCAACAAACCAGACTGTAATGGTAGGGGTGAAAACAAGTAAAACAAAAATGTATTTTGAATTTAATTTTGGGTAAAAGCAGAGTGGTGGTAAAAAAAACTGTTAGTAATATGGGTTTTAACAAGGGGAAAAACCCCGGTAGTGGTTTGGGAAATAAGGAAATTGGATTTCGCGAGTGGGGGTTTACCCTTAAGAAAAAGGTGCACCCTTTTAAAAAGTGTCCCCAACTGTATTGAGTAGGGGTTTAAAAAGCAGGGGCCCTCAAAAAAAGGGAAAACTGAATAAAGGAGTTTAAAACGGGAAAAAGAGTAAGGGGGATCCATCAGACTGTGTGGGTTTTTTGGGGGTTTTTAAGCAAGTACATAGACTGATGGGTATTTTTTAACAAAAATAATGTCGATTAAAAGTGATATGGGTATTAGCAATGACACCCAAACTGAAAGTGGGGGTTAATTACAGATAAACCAAAAACTGAAATGATATGGAATTGAACCTCAAAGATGTATGGGAAATAAAAGAGTAAGCAGACTGTATGGTTTACTTTTTAACATCAACTGAAAGTGTTTTATACAAGGACATAAAAACTTATGAGTAGGGGTTTTATTGGGAAAAAATGGGGTTTTTGCGGGATGTAAACTTTTTAAACTTCAAGGTAGACTTTAAAATACCTAAGGGAAAAGTTTAGGGGGAAATTAGCAAGGTAACATCGAGGGAAATTTGATTAAAAGTTGGGTTTTTTTACCCAAAGTGACAACAGACGGTATGATTAAGGGGGTTTTAAAAGAAAGATTGTGGGGCTACCAACTGTAATATAGGGGGTATTACAAGGACACAGCGATTTTTTTTTTTTAGAAAATGACGTAGTGGGATTAGCAATTTCAACTGTAGTGAGAGGGGGATTAAAAAGTACTTTAACGTGGGAAATATTAGCGGGAATACCTCAACTGTAGTAGTAGGGGGTATTACAAGGGGGGACACCCAACGGGTATTTTATGGTTTTACAGATTAACATCGAGATTGAATTGCATGGGAAATTTAACAAAAAGCAAAACATCAGACTAATTTTTGATGAAAAATTTAACGGGGTTTTTTGAAAAAGCCCTAAAAAAGTGGGGATTGGGAAATTAACAAGGGTTTCAACGGTATTTAAAAGGTAGGGGATAAAACAAGTTTGATTTAAAAAGAGGGGTAATGAGAAAAGTGGGTATAGCAGAGTGACTTCAGACTGTAGTGAGTAGTGGGTATTTAAGCAGAGTGGATGTCAGACTGTAGGATTAGTGGTATTTAGCAGAGTACCTCAGACTGGCAGTGGGTATGGGTATTAGCAAGTGACATCAGACTGCAGTGAGTATGTGTATTAGCAGAGTGATGTCAGAACTGTAGTGAGTATGTGCGAGTATTACAGAGTGACATCAGACTGTAGTGGTTATTAGCAGAGTGACATCAGACTTTAGTGAGTACTAGCATAGTGACATCATACTGTAAGAGAGTAGTGGGTATTAACAGAGTGCACATCAGCACTCAATAGTGAGTAGTGAGTAATTATCAGATGTGAATGTCTCAGGACTGAGTATTAGAGTATTGGTGATTAGCAGAGAGACATCAACTGTATTGAGGTCAGTGGTACTAGCAGAGTGACATCAGACTGTAGTGAGTAATGGGTATTAGCAGAGTGGTGTCAGACTGTAGTGGAGTAGTGGGTATTAGCAGAGTGACATCCAGACTGTATGAGTAGTGGGTATTAGCAGAGTGGTGTCAGACTGTATTGAGTAGTTGGTATTTACAGAGTGACATCAGACTGAGTAGTAGTATTATCAGAGTACCTCAGACTGTCTAGTAGAGTAGTGGGTATTAGCAAGTGACATCAGACTGTCGTGAGTATTATCAGAGTGAACATAGAACTGTATGAGTAGTGGCGTTATTACAAGAGTGACATCAACGGTATGAGTAGTGGGGTTATAAGCAGAGTGGATGTCCAGACTCGTAGTGAGTAGTGGGTAAGTAGCAGAGTGACATCATACTGTAGTAGTGCAGTGGGTCTATTAGCAGGTGACAACAGACTGTGTAGTCGAGGTAGTGGATTAGCATGAGTGATCGCGTCTAGACTGTAGTTGTGGGAGTAGTGGGTATTAGCAGATTGACATCAGACGTAGTCTGAGTAGTGGGTATAAGCAAAGAGTGTCAGACTGTAGTGGTCTAGGGTATGAAGAGCGCAGATGTGGGTGTCATACTGTAGTGAGTAGTTGGTTATTAGCAGAAGTAGACATCAGCACTGTAGTTAGTAGAGGGTATAAGCAGGAAGTGGAGTCAGACCTGTAGTGAGAGTAGTGGGTATTATGCAGAGTGACATCAGACTCGTATTTGCATGCGGGTATCACTAGCAGAGCTGGACATCAGACTTAGTCGTAGTAGTGGGTCTTAGCAGAGTGATGTCAGACTGTAGTGAGTAGTGGGTATTAGCAGAGTGACATCAGACTGGAATGTGAGTAAGTGGTATACAGAGCCGATTGTGGATGTCAGACGGTAGTATGAAGTAGTGAGGTATTAGCAGAGTGACATCTGACTAGTAGTGAGTGTAGTGTGTATAAGCAGAGTGATGTCCAGACTGTAAGTGAGTAGTGAGTATAGCATAGTGACCTAAGACCTGTATGGGTAGTGGTATTAGCAGATGACATCAGACTGTAGTGAGTAGGGTGTATTAGCAGAGTGATGTCAGACTGTAGTGAGTAGTGGGTATTAGCAGAGTGACATCAACTGTAGTGGGTATTAGCAGAGTGACATCATGACTGTAGTGAGTAATACAGAGTGACATCAGAGCTGTAGTGGAATAGTTGGGCATTAGCAGAGTGACATCAACTATAGGAGATAGTGTTATTATGCAGAGTGGTCAACTGTAGTGAGTAGTGGTATAGCAGAGTGACATCAGACTGTTAGTGAGTAGTGGGTAATGACAGAGTGACATCAGAACTGTAGTGAGAAATTGGTATTAGCAGAATGAAAGTGCAGTACTGCTAGTTAGTATCGGTATTAGCAGAGTGGTGTCAGACTGTAGTGAGAAGTTGGTATTAGCAGAGTGGTGTCAGACTGTAGTGAGTAGTGGGTATTAGCATAGTGACATCATACTGTAGTTAGTATTAGCAGGGTGACGCTCAGAAACTGTAGTGAGTAGTGTTATTAGCAGAGCTGACATACAGAATGTAGTGAAGTATTATCAGATGACATCAAGACTGTAGTGAGTAGTGGGTATTACTAGAGTGACACAGACCTGTAGTGTGCAGTGGGTATTAGCAGAGAGTGACATCAGACTGGTGTTGAGTGTCGTAAATAAGCATGAGTGGTGTCATGACTGGTAGTGAGTAGTGGTATTATCAGAGTGACATCAGACTGTAGTGAGTATACAGCAGCTGATGTCGACTGTAGTGAGTAGTGCGTATAAGCAGAGTGATTGTTCATACTGTCTATGAGTAGTGGATATCAAGCAGAGCGTGGGGGGGGGGTGCGTCAGACTGTTAGTGAGTAGTGGGTAATAAGAGAGTGGTGTCAGACTGTAGTGAGTAGTGGTATAAGCGATGAGTGGTGCGTCAGACTGTAGTGAGTAGTGTTATAAGCAGAGTGACCTAGACTGTATGAGGTAGTGGGTGATATAGCAGAGTGATGTCAGACTGTAGTGAGTAGTGGGTATTAGCAGAGTGACCTCAGACTGTAGTGGGTAGTGGGTATTAGCAGAGTGACATCAGACTGCAGTGAGTAGTGTGTATTAGCAGAGTGATGTCAGACTGTAGTGAGTAGTGGGTATTAGCAGAGTGACATCAGACTGTAGTGGGTAATTACAGCAGAGTGACATCAGCACTGTGAGTGATTTACTAGCAATGACATAAGACTGTAGTGAGTGTGGTATTAGGCAGAGTGATATCAGACTACTATATTTAGTAGTGTGTAGATTAGCAAGTGAGGACATTAGACTGCAGTGAGTAGTGGGTATTAGCAGAGTGACATCAGACTATAGTGAGTAGTGTGTATTAGCAGAGTGACATCAGCGGCTTAGTGATAGTGGTAGTATGCCTAGCAGAGATGAACCTCAGAACTGTATGCTGTAGTGGGTAATTAGCAGAGTGACAACAGACTGTAAGTGAGTACTAGCAGAGTGACATCAGACTGTAAGTGAGTAGTGGGTAATAGCAAAGTAGAACGTGACATCACGACTATAGTGAGTGTAGTGTGTATTAGCAGAATGATCTAAGACTGTAGTGATTAGTGGCAATTAGAAGAGTGACCATCAGACTGTAGTGAGTAATGGGTAGATATAGCAGAAGTGGTGTCAGACTGTAAGAGAGTAGTGGAGTTCTAGCAGAGGTGACATCAGACTGTAGTGAGTAGTGGGTATTAGCAGAGTGGTGTCAGACTGTAGTGAGTAGTGGGTATTAGCAGAGTGACATCAGACTGTAGTGAGTATTAGCAGAGTGACCTCAGACTGTAGTGAGTAGTGGGTATTAGCAGAGTGACATCAGACTGTAGTGAGTATTATCAGAGTGACATCAGACTTAGTGAAGTAGTGGGTATTAGCATAGTTGACATCAGACTGTTGTGTGCGCGTGGTAATTAGCAGAGTTTGACATCAGACTGTATGTAGTAGTGGTATAGCAGAGTGGTGTTCTCAGACTGTAGTGAGTAGTGGGTATTAGCAGAGTGATATTAGACTGTAGTGAGTATTAGCAGAGTGACCTCAGACTGTAGTGAGTAGTGGGTATTAGCAGAGTGACATCAGACTGTAGTGAGTATTATCAGAGTGACATCAGACTGTAGTGAGTAGTGGGTATTAGCAGAGTGACATCAGACTGTAGTGTGCAGTGGGTGGTTATTTATGTGAATTAAGCAGAGTGAGCATCAGAACTGTAGTGAGTAGTGGTATTAGCAGAGTGACATCAGACTCGTAATGAGTATTAGCAGGTTTACCTCGAGACTGTAGTGAGTATTAGCAAGTGACATCAGACTGTATGAGTAGGGGGTTTAGCAGAGTGGTGTCAGCTGTAGTGAGTAGTGATATTAGCAGATGATGTCAGACTGTATGGGTATTGGGTATTACAGAGTGAGTCAGACTGTAGTGAGTAGTGGGTATTAGCAGGTGACATCAAAAGTAGTGAGAGTGGGTTTAGCAGATGGTGCAGACTGTAGTGGTATGAGTATTAGCAGAGTGAGTAGACTGTGTGGGTTTGGGTTTAGCAGAGTGTGTGGGGATGTAGTGGTGTGGGTATTAGCAGATGATGTCAAATATAGTGGTAGTGGGTATTAGCAGAGTGCAGGGGGAAAACCTTATTCCTTTTAAATTTTACTTTCTTACAAAGGTAGTTAAGAGACTACATCTTTAAGAGATAAGGTCAATTTTTACATGTTTCGAGTCCATAAAAAACATAGAGCCTTACATTATGTGACCCTAGATGCAAACACTTTTACAATTCCCATATGGGGAAGGGAGCGGGCACCAGAGGGATTAGGAGAGGACCCCCCCTTCCCAACCCAAAAAAAATTAATTTTTTAATGAATTGCTTATTATTTTTCTAACTAAAAATTATTTCAGTTTTGGGGGAGGAAATTACCACAAATACAGGGCCCCCCCCCCCATGGGGTCCCCGGGTGCGTCAAGTTATGCTAGCTTTTTCAGGGGTGTTAAATCGCAATTCTTCAGAAGACCGGGGCTAAAACGGGGTTGTGGTCTGGGAAAAGGGTATTGGATGAATCTTTGTCCTAGGAAGGATCAAAAAAAGAACTAGAAATTTTCGGGATAATTTTAATAAAATACCCCCCTCTGATAAATTTAGGCCCCCAGGGACAGGGATGTCATCCATACCTTGACGTTGAGGGGGGGGAAGACTAGGGAGGGATTTTTACCAGCTTATTCAAAAACCCCTTTGACAGAAATAATGTCCTTCAAAAAAGAGTTTTCACGCACCTAAAACATTTGGGGGGGATAGCAAAGGGGCAATTCCCGGGCCAAAACGCCTGTCCTCTCCACAACTTTATTAACAACGGGTCGGGAGAGGGTTTAAAAAAAATTCTTGAAAGAGGATAATAAAACCAAATAGAAAAATAGCACAAGAAATAGGTGAAAAAAATCGTTCGTCCTATTCAATCGCCATCAAAATAAGGAAGAGCAAACAAATGGCCCATTACACTATGATAACACAGTGAAATGATAAAAAGAGCAATACAAAAAAAATGGAGCATATTAGGATGATGCAAAAAGTGGCAAGTTATTTTAAAAATCCCCCTTCTTTGTATATCGCAAAAGGGCGGGGGATAGGAAGCCAAAAAGTCCGAAGTGACATAGGGGAAAAAAAAACCCAATAGTCAGAAGTTTTTTTAAAAAATAGAAAGAAGAGGAACTTTTCCCAGCGCCAATTGTAGAACTGTAGTGTGTTTTACGGGGCCCACACATCCACATCCCCCCACTGGAAAAAAACTTACCAATTAGGGGACGTTCACATGCAATACCCCAAAAATGCGATTTACATTTGAAATGCCCCTGCGGGATTGCATTGTCGGACAAACAACACGTAGCGTAAAAATTAGAATTAACGAACACGTAGTAAAATCAGGGTTTCGCTAAAAAAAAAATGTATAGAAAGAGTGAAGGAAAGAAATTTTTGGAAAAGAGTGTTGTAGGATTTTCTAGAAAAAAATCACAAAGTATCAAATAAGATGGGCTGTTTAGAGGAAGTTGAAAGGGAGGGAAAAACCATCAAACGCTTCTTTTCACGAGAAGCGGATGATTATGTATTAAACAACTTGCAAAAAAGCGGGATAAAGAGAGTTGGGGCCTTAGAGCCCTTTTGTAAACACAAAAAAAAAAACAAAAAAAAAAAAACCCCCTATCCAAAAATTCCATATGTAGCGGATTATAGTATACACTTGCCGTGCTTACCCATAAATTGTAGGGGTAAGTCACGTGCGTGCTTGAGAAAAGGGGGGGGTCCCCCCAAAAGTCGTAGCCTGCGCCACGCCCGCCCGTCAGGTCTGCGTGCTCCAAGCCGGAGCGACCCGAGCTAGCAGTCGCAGTAATTTAGAGAAAAAATCTTCAACATCTATTATACCCCCTTATTTGGAATGTTTCCACCATAATTGCAAGTAGTAAATGTGTCATTAAAATCTTGTATTTATGGGGCTTTTTAAAAATTTTTTAAATTTTTTTTGCAATTTAAAGAAGCTGCATTTTTCTTGCTGTTGACTGTTTGAGGGGGAGGAGCCTGGTAACAGACTTGCCCTATGCGGTCTTTTTACTTTAGAAAAAGTATTGTTGAAAAAAAAGAGCTTATTAGCAGAGTGACCTCAACGTAGTGAGTATTAGCAGAGTGATCAACTTGTGAGATTAGCAAGTGACTCAACTGTAGGAGTAGTGGGTATTAGGAAAGGTTTTCAGACTGCAGTAGTTGGGGTTTTAAACGGGGATATTTGACGTGTGAGTATTGCAAGTGACCT
>JAODAL010077286.1:0-13321 GCA_025379985.1 Phyllomedusa bahiana | reverse complement strand
TAGTTTTTTAGGTACTAACCACACAAAGCTATAGATATATCCACTAAATGCTTTTAAATAATGAATTTTAGATTTTTTATTGAGCACCATAATCACTGCCCTTGCTTCTTTCATTGTCTATGTTTATTTTCCGGGCGTTCCCGATACATTTGGGTTTTCTTTGGGTTTTCGTTTTTATATTTTTACGTTTTAGGGAAAAATTAGAGAAAATTGTTGTAAATAAATTTAAATGCATTAAACCTTCACATGTTGTTTTCAATGGCAAACATGCGGCTAAGATCTACTGTTTCATGTTTTATTTTGACTTTTTTGCTTATAAAATACTTTCACTTTCCCTTTCCATTTTCTAGTGTTTTTTTTTTTTCCATTCTGATTTTTAAAACAATCTCGATCGAGCTATATCCAGTTTTTTTTTTCCAAAAAACTTCCCTTGTTTGTATAGAGAAGACGCTCATTCCTATTGGTCCACTCAAAATTCCCCCGGTTAAAGGACAATCATTGTTTTTTCAGTTCCTCATGTTGGCCTTTTCACTGCCCCTGCAACACAACCAACCCCCTAGTTTCCCTTTACGGGTTACCATTGGTTGGATTGTTTTTTACCTCGCTCTTTTAACCAATCACAAATTTTTTTGGAAATACAAAACCCTTTTAGCGCCCCTTTGTTCTTACTTGTTTTGGGCCTTTCATTTTTTAAAAAAGAATTTCCGTTTTCTATTGGCCCTTTTTTATCTACCGTCCCATTCATTGGATTCTTTTTTCGACCTCCAATCCCTCTTCTGAGGAATTCTCCCCTTTGTTAAGGGATTTGCATCCCGGTAGTGATTTTCTACACCACTCCCGTAGCACCACCCCATTATTTTCAAAAACACACTAGAAACACTTTTTATCATTGCATTTTACTTTTTGTCTTTTTGTCGTTCTTTTTAACTTAAGATAATATGCTTGGAGCTCTTGTCCAATCCCCTGTCCCTTTTTCTTTTTCCTGCTCGTCTTCCATCGATTTACACTTTCTTGTCCAAAATTGCCCTTCTTTTCTCCTCACCCTTTTTTCTTCCCGTCATTACCTTAAAACAAATAACCAATCAAAAGAATTTTCGGTATTATATATACTTTGTGTTTTCTGGCTATTTTTACTTCTGATGAAGCGCGGGTGCACGCGCGAAACGCGTCAAGTTTATTTTATGTTTATATGTTTTTAATTTTGTCTCGGTAACACCGAGACATTTTTAAGAATAAAACTTTTTTAATGAAGAGCCTATAGCCTGGGCTTTTTCTACTTCCACTGCACGTGCGCCGGGTCCATTTTTTTCCTCTTTTTCCAAAGCTGATATGTTGATCACTACTATAGAACCACCCACAGTCTCACCAGGAAGTGTGATATGAAGCTGGCTGTTGCTCTGTGAAACTACATGGTGAGAAAACTCATTAAAGTGCAAATATGGTAGAAAGTGGTAGAAGAGAGTCAGAAGATGGGGGGATATCAGGAAACTGAAGGTTCCTACAAAGGTGTGCCAGATTTTGGACTGGGTGTAATTGTCACAAGTCACGGTGCGGCCTCCAGGTCAGAGCGTAGGTGTGCTCATGCTCCCTTTGTCCCAGCCTGCAGTTACTCAACTCTCTCTGCTCCTGCTCTGCTGCAATTCTCTGCTGTGTGCCACCATGCAAGTACCTGCTCCTCACGACGCGCCGGCTCTGTGAAATTTAAAGGGTTAGCACATCGGTAATTGGACGCTGACCCTATTGTTTCCTGTTCTGACACACTATGCCAGTCCATTCATATTCCTTACTCAGAGCTCCTTTTAGTTTCTGCTATTCCATGTACATGACCTGTTGACTGTTTCCATTGACTACGTTGCCTGCCACCTGCCCTGACCTTCTTGCCTGTCCCTGACCTTCTTTCCTGTCCCTGACCACGCTCTTGCCTGATGACTCGGTACTACGCTTCAACCCAGCCGCCACCACAAGCTAGTCGTGTCAGGGGTAGTGACCTGGGAGTCTCCCCCCGCACAAGTTCAACCAGCCTTGTGGCGGGCTCTGCCAAAAACCGGGGGGGCTCCTTAGCCTCTGCTCCCTGAGATGGCTTATACCACTGCTTGCAGCAACTCCACCTACCACATGCCCGTGACAGTTGTTGGAGTAAAAATGGAAGACAATGTAAGTTAATTGTGGTCACATATTAGGAGAGACTATTTTCAGGTTACATAGGGAAGAGAAGGATAGTATCTGTCCCTTTTTGTGAGTGACTTTGGAGGACCACTATGAGATACTGAAGAAGGAAAAAACTGATAAGAGTTTGGCGACAGCTGAATGGCACGTGTCTATGTGGATGCTCACCAATGATGATGGTGGGGATATCAGTTAAAAGACGTGCAGAAAAAAGGTGGTGACGTTTTCAAAGGTCATGGCAGGTACATAACAGCAACTTGGAGTTGGAGATAAAGTAGATGCAGACAGAATGTACTTCAAAAAAGGGCAGAATAGAGGTTGAGTTGTGTTTGTGGAGGTGGGAGGGGTGGAGGGTGTCAGCCAAGTTTCTGACAGATCCAGGATAGGTAGGTTACATTTAATAAAAAGTTCTCTAATGTTGGAAAGTTTGTTGTTTTCCAGAGCCATCCAGAGAGAGGGACTGGAGAGGTGGGGGTCAAGCAAAGGAGTTTGCAATTTGAAGGATTACAAAAAATTTCTGATTCTTGATGACCGTTCTTGATGACCGTAGGTAGATATAACAGTGAGAATATGTTAAGGGGACCTAGGAACAGGGGAGATGTCACAAGCAATAACGAGAAGAAAAGAGAGCAATAGTTGGGGTAAGTAGGATAGAGTATGACATGGCTGTGTTTTTCTGGAAAGGAAGGTTTCAATGATTGGAAAGAGGTCAGCAGTAGACGTCAGATGAGTGGGGAAGATGGAAGGAGAGATATATAGTATTTTCTGTGCCCAATCTAGGGGTATAGCAGTAATGACACACTTTTAGGGCTAGAATAGCAGCAATTGTGATGGCTAAAAGAAAAGTTTTGATGTTTTCAAATTATACATAGTGCTACAAAGTATAAAGAGTAGAGACAGTTTTTAGTTAGTGCAGTATACTATAACATACCTGACATATAACATCCTCTTGTTCTGATCACTGGAAGTCAGGTTTGTCTTCTAGTACATATTTAAGCCAATGGAGTAATATGTAAAATGCATGTATCAGACCGCCAGGTGTACATAGCTATTACAATCTTTAAGTTTTGGTTTTCATTCTAACAAAATGTGCCTCCTGCCCTAACAGCAGTAAAATTCCTGCAAGTCACTAGTATTTGATATAATGGAAACTGGTCCCACCTGCTAATCGCTTAACTCCCCCAAACAGCATCTGAATTGAAAAGACTAATGGCCTTGTTATATTCACCTTTACATTTTACAACGCAGTTTTGCATTTGTGGTTGCCATGGAAAATATTAAATTTGGTTTCATTAAATCTGATGTTTTTACTTATAATTTCTGGAACACCGGGAGGAAAATAGTGTTTAAAAAAATCATTTTTTTTCTTTTTACTAGCAAAGAAATTAACACAGCTGGGTGGCCTCAACCATATATTAAATGTCATCCTATCCAACAACATGTGGAAAGAAGGGATTAAGATTGGAAAGTTTGGCTGAATTCTTATTTATTGATTAAGGGAAATAAAGGTGCTTAATTTTGTTAATGGAAAACCGAGCCTAGAAATGAATAAAAAAAATTAAATGCACAAGAAAAAAGCTTAGAAGGAGTTGACACTGCCCCCCGTTAAAGTTCCCTGTGCCGATTTGACCTTATGGGTATGTTCACATGGCGTGTTCAGTCCATGTGAACATACACTTTTAGATACGTGTTTGGATCCGTCTGTCGGACCCCAAATGGACCCAAACACGTATCTAACAATGAGCAATGTGATTTTCATTGCTTTTACTGTGAAACAGGCATCGGTGATAACCAATGCAGGTCTCATTGCCTCTTTCAGATTCATTCCAAGAATTGAAAGTCAATTCTTGGTCCAAAAGACGCTGCAGGAGCCCTATTTAAAACTATAGGATGTGATCCTGCTGCAGCCAACACGCATCCAAACATTCAGCTGCATGCTGGATATGTGTTGGATCTGTTTAGGATCTGATCAACGATGTGTTTTTGGATGCGATTTTTGGATCCAAAATGCCGTGTGAACGGGCCCTAACTCTGTGTTTTTTTCCAATGGTCTAGTGTTGGCCATATATTCTTTCCTCTGCGTCTTCTCTGTTGTTGTTTGTTGCCACCACTTGTAGGAGAACCCAGATGGAGATGAGCTCAGTAGAGCAGTGCTATGTCTGAAGAGAGGATTATGATAGCATATGAAATATTAAAGAGGGAAGAAGCCTTGTGCAATAGGATGCCTCTGCAAACTCTACAGTCATGATGTAAAATACAGCTGGGAATAATGGGTTTATTCACTATTAGTTAAAAAAAAAAAGCTGATAATGGTGTTTATGTTTCAGGCCAGTAGAAGAAGGACTAAGGAAATAGACCTGGCGGGGCCATGGAAGAGCTAGAAGGGCTTCTGAGATCTTCAAGCATGAGGGTAGTTGGAGGATGTTAACCCTGGGAAAGACTAAGATGGAAACCATACACGTCATTATACTCTAGTGAGCAGAATGTTAGCAGTTTGTGTGAAATGTTACTTACCCACCATCATAGTAAAACATGGGGGGCATGTATGAAACGGGTTGCACCAGTATTCTGGCTTGATTTGCACCAAAACACCATTGTCCGACATACCTATTAAAGGTCTTGCCCCAAAAATGGGCGCTCAACTGACATCCTTGACAGTTTTGTCCGCGCCAATTCTTTGGCGGCATGTCGCTCCACATTCATAAGATAAGACACATTTATTAATGTGTCTCAACTGAATATGTTGCAAAAATGGAGTACTAATCTATGCCATTTTTTTATGGTGACGAAGCTGAGACTAAATTTGTCTCGTGACATTTTTTTTGGCACATGTTTTTGTCTCACAACAGGACACATTTCTAAAGTGCTGAGAGACACTTTCATACATACTGATGAATACAACACTAACTTACTGAGAAGTATGACTGTCTAGTCTGTGGCAATTTTCATATATTTGCCCCTTGGTTCCCTCTTTCTTTGGGATCTTTGTTGCGAGTATCTGTCAAGATATCTGAAAAAAAGCATCCCAACATATCCCACGACACATCTGAAAGGGACGATAGTGCAAACATAGTCACTTCTGGACTACATTTTCTCTTATCCATAAACTAAAAACACTTTCTGTGCTGGACAGAATAGCATGAGCAGCTGCACTATTTTGCCTGGCACAGAAAGTGCTTACACTTCTCCCAAAAAGTTTCGGGTTAAAATTTTTAGGGGAAAAAATAAAAATTCAGCTATAGGATTTTTTTCCCTTTTTAACACCGCCCGGGTCGTTTGGGGGTTCACGAAACCCCGGAGTATGGAAAACGTCCTGGGATCGCGCGAACCTAAAGCAGAGTTGGGCCTCGGTCGCGGGGGAGCGTAAATTCAGCTGACCCCCTCCTCGGCCCCCCGGGCCCCCGGATCGTCCGGGGGGGGGGGGGGGGGGGGGTTTAAACCCCCTTTTAATTATCGCGACATGGGTCGCAAAATAAAGGGGCGCAGGGGGAGATCGCTCCTCCTCTTCCTGTCGGCAACAGCAGCGAGGGATCGAGGTCCGTGAGCTCCTCCCTCGCAGACAGCAGGGGAAGGCAGAGAATGCCTTCCGGGTTGTCTGTGACGTCACTGCCCAGCCGTGCCCGTGCGATGTCGTACAACAACTATGCACTATTCCTTTGAATGAGAGATCTAAAATTCTCATTAAATCCCCTAGGGGGAAAAGTACAAAAAAATGTAAAAAATGAAAAAAAAAAAAAAAAAAGTGAAAAACAAGTAAAACATAAACAGAAAAAAAAATAAAAATAGTACACGCCCCTTTTTCCCCTTTAAAAAAGCCAATCCCCCCAAAAAAGATCCAAAATAAAAAAAGTACCCTATTTGGTTTTTCCCGGGTGCGTAACGACCTGCCCTATAATTTGCATGTAAAAAACCGTACGGTGAACGCCAAAAAAAACCAAACAAAAAACAATCACAAAATTTAAGATTATTGTTCTCCCACAGACATAAAATGGAATAAAAAGCGATCAAAAACACCTAGAAACGCCAAAAAGTTGACAATTAAACTCAGTTAATTCCGCAAAAACAAAAGTCCCTTATAAGCCTGTTACGGAAAAAAAAAAATTATAGTTCAGAATTTTGCATGCATAAATTTGTTTTTACCATTTTAAAAACCTTTTTTTTTTTTTTTTTAAAGTGCTTCAAATAAAAAAAACTTATAAATAGGGTTTCGCCATAATCGTAGCGACCCAAAAGTAAAGTAACTTATCACGGATACGCACGGGGGGGCCTGAAAAAATAAAAAAAAAAAACCTATAGGTTTCCCCAGTTTTTTCTTCACCCTGGCCCCCAAAAAATTGGTTTTAAAAGCGATCAAAAAGCCTTGTCCCCCCAAAAAGATGCTTAAAAAGTCAATATCTCGCAAAAAAAAAAGTCCCTACACAGCCCCACACAGAAAATTTAAAAGTTAGGGTTTCCCTAACTAGGGCGATGCAAAAAGTATTTTCCTGGTTGAAAAAAAAGTGTTTTTTATTGAAAAAAAAGCGTAAAACATAAAAAAAATATAAAAATTGGGTATCTTTTGTAATCGTATTGACCTGCTGATTAAAAGTCCTGTCATTTACCGTACTGACCCTATAAAAAATAAAAATAAAAAACATACCAAGATTGCTTTTTTTTTTTGTTCAAAACATCTCAAAAAAAACCTTAAAAAAAAAGTTAAAATAGCATCATTGACCCCATAAGGGGACCAATAAAAACTTCAATCACCCGCAAAAAACAAGCCCAACACAGTTTGCACAAGCAAAATTAAAAAAGTTTGGCTGTCAAATTTGGGACAAACATAAAAAGAAAATTTTTTTTTAGACGTATTTCTACTGTGTAAAAAGTAATAAAACAAAAAAAATTATATAAATCTATTATTGTAAATTGTACCGACCCCCCCATTGTAAAAATTTTCCATCATTTACACTGCACGGCGAATGCTGTAAAAATTTAAACTCAAAAAAAAATGACCCAACTCCCCCGTTTTTTTTCCCCCTTTTTTTTTGCCCCCCTGCAAAAAAAAACTATGGAAAACCCGTGCATCCAAAAGCACGTACACCCCTAGATGAGATCCCTGATGGGTGTTTTAATCCAAAAAGGGGCGACTTCTGGAAGGTTTCCCGTTTTTTGCTTTCTTTGGGGGCTTTGCAGTGCGACATGGCCCCCCCCCCAAAAAACTGCGTTCCAAAAAGCCAAATAGGCTCCCCCCCCTTTTACCCCCGCCATGCGCCCCAAAAAAGCAGTTTCACCCCCATTTGGGGATTTTCCGAACTTGGAAGAAAATTTTTTAAAAAAAGTTTTAGGGGTTTTTTTTTTTCCAGGATTCCTTTTTAAGAAAAAATTTTAAGCTAAAAAATTTTTGATTATTGAAAAAAAAAATGTTTTTTAATTTTCACAGCCTTTTCTTAAAAAAATTTGTGAAAACCCCGTGGGGGCTTATACTCAAAGCACCCTGGATATATTCATAAGGGGTGTAGTTTCCAAAATTTTGGTCTATTTAGGGGGGTTTATTAAATTTTAGCACTTTAGGGGTCCCCAAAACCCGAAATGGCCCCTAAATAAAATTTGATTGAAAATAGACGCCAGAGTATGTAGGTGCTCCTCCTATTCTGGGGCTTGGGTGAGGCAAATATTGGGCACAGGGGCCCCAATGGGTTCTCTAAAAACGGCAGCCGGGGGAATTTTTTTATTATTTTTTATTTACCTGGTCACATTTCCCTTTTTTCCAGTGAATAATGGATAAATATTTAAAAAATTTCAAAAAAAGGAAAATTTTTAAATTTTTTCCCCCCACTTTGCTTTAATTTTCTGTGAAATATGAAGGGTTTAAAATTCCTAAATTTGTGTTGTAAATATGTTAAGGGGTCTAGTTTCTCAGATTTGGCCCCTCACTTATGGGGGTTTAACTGCAGGCCCCCCCCAAAAACCCGTCAGAATGGAAGGTGGGCCCTAAAAAATGTAAAAATTTCAAATTTTTTTTGAAAATGTGAGAAATTATACAAATTTTAAGCCCCCCTAAGTCGTAAAAAAAAAAAAAAGACATTAAAAAATGATGCCAACCTATAGTGGCATATGGTGTGCTATTAAAACTATTTTGTGGTGAATAATTTCTGCTTGCACGAGAAATTTTTTAACTTTCAAAATCGCAAATTTTTTCCAAATTTTTTATGAAATTTTTTTAAAATTTTTTTTCAAATAAAAGGAAAAGTATGGATAAAAAATTTTTTTAAAATTAAAGCACAATGTGTCATGGAAAACAGTCTCTGAAATCACTGGATAGGTGAAAGTGTCAAAAGGTTTTCCAAATTTTAATTGACACTTTTCAGATTTCAAAAATAGGGCTTGTCAGAAGGTCAAAAAGGGGTGGGGTCCCTTAAGGGGTTAAAGTCGGCCATTAAATGGGAGCCCTGCAATGTTTTTTTTCATCTCAAACAAAAAAAGAAACAAAATAGAAAACTAGGGGGGACAACCATCAAAAAGGAAAAAGTCTCAAGTACGTGTAATGTGGCCTTGAGTATTTATTTCGTAGACAACGCATTTCCTGCTGTTACAAGTTGTTTGACTGCTGAGGGAGGCAAACCACACTTTCCCCGGCCATCCCCAGGTCATGAGGTTTAGGGGGTACAGATTATAAGCTTCTACTGGCGACCCGCGATCCTACAGGTCTTCTAGGGGGTTTTTCATTTCCCTGGAGAAAAGAGGGGCCCTTCCCTTTGAGGTATCCCGTCTCCTACAGGTTTCCTTTAAAGATCAACCCCAAGAGCTGGGCATTTTCGTCCTGAAGATGAAAAGGGAAGGTTGTTAAGAGAGGGGACAAAAGACGGATTAATGATGTTATTAAAGTTATATAGTTTGTCACTGTACCTTCATAAGGAGGGCAGTTCTGTATTGGCTAACACACCTGCCCACACTGTAACTCCCCACCACCAAAGGCTTATCGGGGTAAACAACATGGGGCATAGGGGTTTCCCCTTGTGTCCTACTTTGGGGGCGGACATTATTTTGCTCAAGTAAAACGTTTTCTCTTGAATAGAAAACAGAGGACCATGGTCCCTCGTTGGCATAGATTCTCTGGGCCCCATGCAAGACGTTGATCCTATCCCTGGTTTTTGTTTTTTCCATGCCTTGGGGAACTTTAAAAATTTTTTCCCCAATTTTTCGGACTGATGCCTTTTTTCTTAAAGTAATGTGGTCATCTTTTTTTTTACTTAGCTGCTTTTTTTCTTGCATAATAGTAATTCTAACAGTCCTTCAGTGGGGATATATGTGTATCCCTGCTTCCTGAACAACACAATGTTTCCCCCAACCCCATTTAAAGGCAGGAAATCCCACTTTTTAAAACCCGAGGGGGTTTGCCCCGTGAAGTGAAAACCATTTGGGTTTACTCCCCTTTTGAAGCTCATCAGATAAGGGCAAAAGTTGAAAAGCAGTAACCCAAAGAAAAAGTTACTTTGAAAAAAACCTAGAATTTAAACATATTTTCAGTTGTTTCACACTTTTTTTTTTTAAGTTAAATTACATGTGTTAAATTTTTTTCTAGTTTTGATGCCTTCAGTGTGAACCCAAAAAATTTTTTATAGTCATAAAAAATTTAAAGAAAACTCGGGGAATGAGAAGTTGTGTCCAAAATTTTGGTCTGTACTGTGTGATAAATATATTTTAATATATATATATATATATATATAAAATATTATATATATATATATATATTTTTATATATATATATATTTATATATATATATAAAATAGCCAAGGTGACATTCCAGATTGAAGCCAGACTATAGATTATATTTAGAGACTGCAGGAATAGCAACTACCTAATAATTATTATTGGTTAAAGGGGTTCCCCAGGGCTATCTTTTTATTTATTATAGAGCTCACAATTTAATTATATTGAACTTTTTAATTGATACTCATTAAAAAAATCTTTACCTTTTCTGCTTTGCAAAAGTGAGAAGAGCCCTTTACTTTTCTCCTTCCTACTTCCTGCATACCATGTGATGTCCATTGATCATGTGGCTTTGCTTCTGCCTCTATGGACGTTTTGTCATCACTCAGTGGGTGTGCCTTGAAGACAGGCTCAGCTCATAACACCCCCCTCCTCCCCCGTAATGGGTGTGACCTGAGCATAGAAAGATCTGGCTGCTTCCAGTGACTCATCAGTCATTATGTAAACAGAGGTGCTGACAGGAATGTAATCATTCAGAGCTGTAGGGGGGTGTTATACACATACAGTAAAAACTATGTGTACATAATGACTCATCACTGTAGAATCATACAAAGCTATAGATTTATAGCTTTTGTATGGCAATTCCAGGCGCATTACTGCTGGAACAGGTAAACCACTTTCAAAGTGGTTTACCTGAGCCAGAATTTAAGTTTATGCGCTAGAATGCACGTAGAAATTGGCAACGGCAAAAATCATACATGTCGCCCTATGTGTCTTCATTACTGTGTACTGATAGGAGGATAATGTCATTTTGATAAATTTGCTAAATAGACCATTTCACCTGGTCAGAAGACTTGATTGGCTGAATGTGCATGAAGACCTTTGAGATTATCCAGCAGTGGACAGAAAAAAGTCTGCCTACTGCTCTTTATATAGTAGTGGTGCCAGGGTAAAGCACCATGAGACGTCCCTAACTCCCGGGTGCGAGAGGATGACACATCCCCTAAAAGGCACTAGCTTTCCCATGTTTTAAAAAACTAAAGCTGGGGGGGATTTTGGAATCACCCCCCTTTTTGGGATGAGATAAGCTACCCGTGTACAGGAAAGCTGGGTTTCACATTCCCACCGCAATCAGGTTACAATGTGGGTTAGCGTGTACTGTGTGGTGGATTTCAGCACATACATAGAATTTTTAAACCAAATTTATTATTTTGAAAAAATAATTACAATATTTTTTTGGATGTTGAAAAAAAATTTTTTTACCATGCTGAAAATTTTTGGTGGTGTACTACAAAACCCCTGCTGCAAGCAACCAGTAAGTAAAATGGAGCAGAGGGTGTACATTTTTGATTTTGATGAGTAGGGGTGCAGGACAGAGCTCAGCAGTGTTTCGGGAATTAGGGACAGGGCAGGGAACTCCCTGTTTGTAACGAATGGATTTTGGATTGTGGGGAAAAGGCTGCGGAGAACGGTGACCTCCAACAACCAAATGTTTCGTGATCTTATGAAAGTGAATAAGGAGGCAAAAGAAAAGAAAAACTGAAGGTATGGAATACCCCCACTTTTTAATATAAATGCTTTTTTAGTGTTCTGTGAAATCATTAAAAACCCCGGTAAGCCCCTTTTAAAATTTCTTTTTTTAATACCCCCAAATGTTTACAGATCATTGATCCCCCTACACATGGGTGTCAACTGGGCCCGGCCCTCCAGTGTTGGGGGAAAATTTTCAACTCCCATCAGCCCAGTTATAGATTTCAAATGCATATGGGAGTTGTAAGTTTCCCAAAGTGGAGGGCCCGTTTTGACACCCCGTGCTCTTCATTGAACATATATTAACATCTGTAGTTTCTAAGGAAACCAGGCAGCAAGTGATTCCCCAGCAGCGTCACTGCTATGTCATGTTTGATCAGGTCAGTTCTAACAGAGCGAGAGATGGTCTCTGGTTTAAAAAATAGATGAGGGTCCTGAATGGGGAACCCTCTTAATATGAAATTTGAAAGTGGGTTTTCTAAAGGGCAAATGATAAAAAAGGGTATTCCCGAAAGCAGGAGATTTTTTGGGTCCTTCTGGGCACTATGCATAAAAATGTGACACTATACAATTATGTATATTATGTCTCAGTTTATGGCCACTTTAGCAATATTAAAATATTAAAATCTACCACTCTATGCATTTCTCACGCTCTCATTTGGGGATGCCCAAAAAAACTGAGACATAATTTTCAAAATTGTTTAAATGTCCAATTTTTTTTTGCATAGGCCAAATCAGAGCACCGAGAAAACTCCTGCTTTTTGGGTTATATCCTTTTTATCGTTATTTTCCTTTTCTCTAAATTGGGTTATATATAGAGAGCGAGAAGCGGGCTTTTTGGAAAAATAGGGTTATATGATAGAGGAGAGAAGCTGAGTCTGTGTATTAGGTTTATATATTTAAAGGGGGAGAAAAGCTGAACCCTGTGATAAAAGGGGTTATATGATAGAGAGAGAGAAGAAAGCTTTGTGTTTTTGGGTTATATGATGAGGAGAAAGCTGAGCTCTGTGATATATGGGGTTGTTAATAAATTGGGAGGGAGCGGGTCTGTGATATTGGGGAATTATTTGAAGAAAGAGATAAGCTGAGCTTGTATAATAGGGTTAAGATAGAGAAGCGAGCTCGTGATTTATAGGGTTTATGATAGAGGGAGAGAAGCTAGCTCTGTGTTTTAAATATGGGATATGATAGGGGGAGGAAGCGGCTCGGGTTTAAAATTTTATGGGTTATATGATGAGGAGGAAGTGGATTGTGATATATAGGGTTATTGATAGAGGAGGAGGGAGGATTTTGTTAAAGGGGGTTTTATATGGTGGGAAGGAGGGGCTCTGTGAAAAAATTTTGGGTTTATATAAGGAAGAAGCTGGCTTTGATTTTTGGGGTTATATGATAAGAACTGAGCTCTGGATTATAGGGGTTTTATATGATAGAGGGAGAGAAGCTGGCTCTGTGTTAAAAGGGGTTTTATTAGAGGAGAAAAAGTGGATCTGTGATATATATTTAAAGGAGAGGAGTGAGCTCTGTGATTATAGGGTTAATGGTAGAAGAGGACTGACCCTCTGTGATATATAGGGTTATAGGGTAGAGGAAGGACTGAGCCTGGATATTTTGGTTATAGAAAGGAGAGAAGTGAGCTCGGAATTAGGGTTATTGATAGAGAAGCGGGCTTCTGTGTTTTAATGGGGGATATTAAAGAGGGAGAGAAGCGAGCTCTGTGTATATGGGGGTTATATGATAGAGGAAAAAGCTGAGATCTGTGTATATAGGGTTAATAATAGAGGGGGAGCTGAGCTTGTGATATATAGGGTTTAGGGTTTAGGGGGGGTGGATAGCTCTTGATTATAGGGTTTTATATGATAGAGGAGGGGCTGAGTCTGTGTTTTTTAAATGGGTTTTTAATGATAGGGGAAGGAGTTGAGCTCTGGGGATAAATTA